>JAVTVJ010000494.1:600000-858464 GCA_034509425.1 Eopsaltria australis
GTGCACAGCCACACATACACACACTTAAACATACCACACATACACACAAATATTAGGGGGAAGAGACATGCCATATGTAGTCACCTGCGAGTTTGTTATTCTACAATTACAACTAGTAGATAAGGATGAAATGTTAAGAATTGCTGATAACATACAGGTGTAAAAACCTGAATAATCCAGTACATGTTGTATACCAAAAGTTGGTAACCATGGTAACTTCTTGGTATGATTTCATCCTGTCCAATATACATTACATCATGGCTAAAAACCTGTTAAGGTACCAATTATGAAAAGACTATACCAGGACAGAAAATTCTACCAAGTTTTTCTTATTATATTTCTCTTTCAATAAAGTCTATAAGTAAACACATCTGGGTATAGAGTATGTTTTTTTTTGACAACGTATTGAATAAGACATACAATTTATTAATGAAAAAGGCTAACTTAACTTTTTTGGTGGTATAATCTTTTGTGTAAAGTTCCCAATATATAGATCAAAGCTTTGACAGTGGCAATTGTCACATTCACTTCTGTGTGCACACACACACACACAGAGTATAATTCTAGTGGACAATCCATGCTTTTGCCAGCAATCCTGAAAAGTGTGTTAGTGGTCCAAAGACCAGAATAAAAACTGCTCTGAAACCAGGGCAAATATAAAACAATTTCTATTTTTCAGCGCATAACTAAGTTAATACTTCCAACCATAATATAACTCTCAAAAGCATACTGGAGAAGAAATATTAATTAATCTGAAGAAAGGTCAGTAACCTTCCATTATTATAGATGGACTGGGACTTTCTTTTTCTTTCAATGCATATCAGAAATCACGGCAAAGAAATTAGGATCACTGTAACAGAAAGAGACTGAGTGGAATGTCCACAGTAACAGTAACAACCAAAAAACCCCTGCAATGCCTTACCATTATTCAAATTACAATCTTATACGAAATGTAATAACATACAAAGCAAATAATTAACTTAAAATTGAAGTTGCTAAAAGCAGTTCATGAAGATTACTGCTGAATGATAACTCTGCTCTATATAAATGAGAAAAGAAAACTGTATTGAGTGGGGTTTAGGAGTAATCTGGTCGCTTCGTTCATTTGGTCGTGCAAGGTTTTAGCTGCTGAATTTTTCCAATATTGAATGCTCTAGTCCACTGGTGGGGCTGGTGGTTCTTGTCCCTTGTGAGAAGAAAGGAGGAAAAGAAAAAAAACCCAGGTACAGAATTAGAAACAGTGCTTCACATAGGAGGATTTAGCAATATAAGACCTCAAAAGCATTACATTGTGTTTTATTTTATGGTTTTTCAGTATCTCTTAAAATAATTAGAGTAAATGAACATCAAAAAACTATACTTTTTCCTGTATTGATTGAGATTTTTCCATGATCCCACATCTAGGACAAAGATCACCCTTCTCAGTATCATCCTGCAATTTTACTGACTTCTCTTAAAGCTGTGCTTGTCCCCTTTCACCTAGGAAGGCAGGAGGCAGTTTCAACCAGGGACAAAGAGTGTCCAGAGGACATTATGGCCCACACTTAGTGACCTGCACCTGCTCCATCCCACAGCAGGCCTCACATTCGGCCTTCATGATTCTACTTTCACTTTGGTTTAACTCATTTTCATTTTTAATGGAGTTCCAAGAAAATACAAGGAAAAAATGGGAAAAAAATTACTTTGAGACAGTGTGTATTAAACCAAAACAGATTTATGCTATAATAGAATCTCCCTGCAGGGCACTTGAAGATGCACTTACATTGTGTTGGGTGGTTGGCTTTCCAGCTGTGTTTGATCCTCTTAGATTACTAGGTCTCAGTAAGAACAAGACAAGTGCAATCACCACCCAGGCCATCATTATCATGGCAAAGCTGATGCCATTGTCACTGGAGGAGTTTGGTCCTGGCACTACAGATGAGGAAAACTCAAGTTATAACAGAGTAACAGCAGAGTTCTTTTACCCAAGTGAAAACAAAAATGCAATCTCAGAAAAAAACCCCTGAAATATTTTTCTACGGAGTGTTCTGATTAGTCCTCATTTTGGCTTTGAGACAGTAATACTGTTTTTTAATCACATTTCTTATCCATTTCAAAAGAGAATCGTCTATTTCATAATATTTCACTGGCATTCTCAGAATTATCATTAATATTTCTTAGTTCATATTAACTCCTAGTGAACTGGAGGTGATAAACACACTCTTCACATTAAAGAAATTAAACTTGATTTTTAAGAAATCAAGCTTGATGCAAAATATATTTATGTGGGAAAAACCCCCATATGTATGTTGGTCTCTGTTTTTTTTTGCCTCAAACAAATAAAAGAATATGACTAAACTATGATGAAAGCTTAGGCTTCATTGTTAGGCCCCACACAGAGAACATGCTAATTCTAGCAAGAAGAGAGCAAACTAATCATAATCAATTTCTTGACTCTGCTCTAAGTTATTTCTTAAGAGTTTGTTTGAAGATAATTCAGTGTCAATATGCCAGATCTCCATGACTGATCATCCAGGTCATGTGGTATTTCTGCTAGCAACATATCTGCCAGGAGGGGAAAAATGCAGTAGAGATACATTTCAAAGTGAAGCCCAGGAACACAATACAAAAATTTTACACCAAATTTCCATATGGAATACCTGAAACATCAACACGTGGAAAAAAATTAAAGAAAATATCCTCAGGCTGGAAACGGCTGCTTGATCTGTTTGTATCAAGAAACTCTTGCAAATATCTGCACATTTTAAAACAAATTTTCTCCTCTGAAACATAATTTCAAGTAATCAATGGTAACTAATCTTGTCAGCTGAAGTGTAAACTCATGTATAGCTAATTACATATGGTACTTACATGAATCCATTTATCATAGTATCTAAAGATCTAACATCTTCATTAATGATCTAGATGATCAATTGATACAGAGCAATTAGTTCAAAGCTATAATGAATAACCTTCAGAAAGAGAAGAGCTGTTCTATTTTATTACTCAAGATGAATATTTTAACATCCAGAAAACTCCACAGAAATACTCGTATGTGTCATATTTTTCAGTTGTCTTATGTGGATCACCTGATTATGGAGTCAAGTCTGGATTCAGTATTGGTTGGATTGTTCTTATTTAACATTTACTTGATAACTTACACCGTGGAATCATTTCCTTGCAGGTTAATGCTGATACCACAGAACCACCCTCATCACCGTCATCCTGGGTAGCATTGCTAACAGAGGCTCCTCCATGGAAACCGTTTGTTCATAACACGGCAGAGGGGCCCTGCAGGGAAGCTTACAGCTGTGCCATTCTCCACACTGCTGCTCTGGGAATAAGGCTTCATGAGTTAGGGCTGTTGGACTGACGTCCTTGACTGACATCACATGCACTCAAAAATGTCAAAAAAGAAAAAAACCCATGCATTAAAGAAGTTCATGCTTCTCACAGCCTGAACACCACCATTAATATATATGTATGAGCAAATGAAACTGCTTTTGCCTTTTAAATGTCCAAAATATAGACATTTCAAAACTCGAGATGTTGCTAATGTAGAGGAATTTTATTATTAGATTTAGTAAGAATTCTCTTGAAGATGTGAGTGAATTAAGGGCTTTGTATATGAGGAGAAGGCATAGTGCACAGAAAATAAATGAGAATGCTACAGACTTTCATTCACTAAACTCTTACACATTTGATTTTGAAAGCATATGGAATTGTGAAGGTACGAGTTTAGACCTTCAATATTGTTGATCAAAATACTATTATTATCAGCAGCATATATTAATATTTTAAATCTGGGAAGATCTTTATATGTGCAGTCCCAGAGACTAGCATATAATTTGGCATGAAAAGAACAACTGCTTTATTCTGGGGCTCCCAGACAACATTAATAGCCACTCTGAGACTACCTTCAGCAACAAGTAACAAGGCCTGCTTTGGCAAATACATCTGGTAGAAGACTAAAAATTCAGATTACTCGTTAGTCAGGATTCCCCATACAATGCAGAGAAACGGACTAGTATGACTGCCTACTGGAATTTTTGCTGAACATTAGTGCATTTAGGGTCTGTGGTGATTAGGCCGAAGTTGGAGTAAGCAAATGATGCCAGATCAGGTCACGGTGCAGGTCAGGGAAGGGAGCAGAAGGGACCACAGAGGAAAACCACTGGCGTTCATTGCAAGACACAGTTTTTTCCAGCCTGTGTTGTAATACAGTTCAGATGGAACCAAACGTGCTGAAACACGTTCTGAACTAAGGCAAGACAACAGCTGATCTAACTCGCCCTGTACTACCTACTCAAGGCATGCCAGACACTAAAACAGACACAACGATGTTTACACTTTCCAAGAACTGTTAAACCCACATCTCTCACAAATGACCATGTGCTTTAATAAGGATGTGAGATATTTCAGAATCTGTTACT
Source organism: Eopsaltria australis (assembly GCA_034509425.1). Taxonomy (NCBI): domain Eukaryota; kingdom Metazoa; phylum Chordata; class Aves; order Passeriformes; family Petroicidae; genus Eopsaltria; species Eopsaltria australis. Next base: position 604,413 of record JAVTVJ010000494.1, read on the forward strand.
TGAATATCTTACGGGGAAGAGGATAAGCAAAATTTCACATAGCTGGGGTTGAATTCAACTTTTTCAAAGCTTTCAATCCCAAATCAAGAGAACAGACAGGAAGCTATTTCAGCTATCTGGAAGCAGTTATATGTAGGAGACAACAATCTTGCTACAAAGACCTCCATCCCTGAGATCACAAAACAATCAGATAAAAACAGCTTATGTAAGGAACAGTTGAGTGAAGGTGAAACCAAGCAGGATGGAATTCATGGTGATGGGCAGAAGAAAAAGAAATCTTTTTTTAAGAGTTCGCAGTCACAGTGCCTATACAGTGTATCTATAACTGGTATTTTTTTGCAAGTAATTTAGAAGTGATGTTTTGATTTCTTGAAGAATAAAGGTTATCCTCTAAGAGCACCTGTGAATGGTATTTTCTAATATTTCCCGATGGACAGAAAATTGTCCTGGTCTGAGATGAATGTCCCTGCCACCATCCATTTTGATGGATGGATCTGGTTATTAATCTCCAGTGCTCCAGAGACACCAACTAGTACAGAATGTAACAGTACATATTCCCATGTCACTGAGAGACATGACACACAGTCTCTAACCTACCTTTCCATGCAACACTGAATCCAGCCCACGGTCTTTATTTTCAGAGTATCTGGTCCCCTGGGTTTGGCATACATATATATCCACACACTTCTGAATGATGCCTGTGAGCAGTTCTGGTCCTGTAGTTACCTGGAATTTATTTTTTTTACAGTGTGGCTGAATTATCTCTGTGCAGGAGAAAGCTTTATGAGGAGCTGGTCTGAGATTGTGGGACTAACTCCCATGGGAGTTAATGACCATGGTGAATCCTATCTGTTGCTCCATATACAAGATAAGAGTTTTTGGACTTGCTTTTTCCTACAGAAGCAGAGACTAGGCCACACAAACTAATCTCTCAGAGAGAAATGGGAAGAGGAGAAATAAATCTTTTGTGACAGATGTTTGCAGATTCATTTGAGGTTCTAGAAGGCAGTCAAAGCTATTAAAATTATGAATTTGGTAAAAACAGTTTTTAAAGATTAAAGGTCAACCACTTCCTGATTGTGCAATTGAAATCTCAAGAATACAGTATTAAAACTACTAAGTGCCCGTGTTAAATACCCTTACATGAACTCAGTTCATCTCTTAAACTGCAGTTTTTCCTTCAGAGTGAGGCTGCACTCTAAAGAAAGTGGAGAGATTTAATTTCTTTTACTGTAAACGTGTATTCCATGTAGTGTTTTTTGTCTGTCCTCTCATGGTAGAAATACCTTCTTTTGGAGTACAAACAGATTGACCCTGGTAAAAACTGTTAAACATCTGCATGCAGGAAGGCAAAAACATGCTTTCTGACTTGTGAATTCTTTTCATGGTGCTTTAAGCCTTGCTTGTTCTGTGCAAGAAAGGCATGAAACTGTATGAAGAGAGGTATTTTAGAAATTAATCATCATGGAAAACAAAGAGCCCGTGGGACCTTCAGCAGATAATGCTTGCAAGCTGACACTTTCAAAGGCAGGGATAAGGAACCTGAAGAAAGCAAAAAAGGACTTCAGCAGAGGAAAGGAGAAGGGAATTCCCAGAAAAGGGAGGGAAGAGTTGGCAGACATTTCATGCTGTTAGTTAGGCTGCTGTGACTGCCCTAGATGAGTACAACTCAAGATGAATCACAGACACGTATTCATTTTAAATTGCATAAAAATTTGGAAGTAGAATAGACAACATTTAGACAGTCATCTCTGACCACATTACAACCTAGCAGAGTACTGAGAATAGTGCTGAAAATATGAATGTGGTAAATTGAGGTTACAACATCTGGGAATTGCTAGAACACAGAGAAAGAACTCAGGCAGTAGCCCCTCACTTCCTTTGACACGGAAGGCTGACTGTGAAGGACCATGAGCCATCAGAGCACATCAGTACCAGCTGGGATCCTCCCTAGGCTGGATGAACTGCTGATGTTGCAATTGCCACACGTCAGAGAACTTCTATGCTCCACTTGCATTAGATAGAATTCAGAAAAGAATTATCGCTCTTATTCCTCATTTCAAGGGAAATTCAAAGGTCTTCTGATTTGCTGAGCATTAACAATCCCAACAGAATATTAAATGTGCTGCCTATTTGAAACTTACAGCCTTTTTTTCCTGCAAGGCACCCACTGAAATTGAGGGAACAGTCATCAGACTCTGACACATGCTTTAATGTCACAGCACATATTCTTATGGAGAACCAGCAGATGAACAGCCATCAAGCAGAGTGCTCAAATGCTTGTTGAAGTGGTGCTCATATCTTCCTGTACCTAAATCCAAAAGCACTGGTCCTGACCCTGGCAGGAAACTCTGCATAGAAGTCACTGTGACATAACAGTGCCAACAACCATAAGTAAGAATTTATAGATAATAACACAAAAAAGTGAATGAGGGAGATCTAGTACTACTGTCTTCATATGGCTCCAGAAAACCAAAGAAGAACCGAAATCAAGGCTTGAAAAAACAAAGCATGCTCAGGAAGACTCAACAGAGGGTGTTTCTGAAAATTTCCAGCTGGTAGCAACAGCACAACACATGATGCTGCTGTGACATTGGCAGAACCCCAGTCCTGTCCAAAACAGAACCACACACATCTCATCAGTTATTCCACAACCTTGCAATTTAAGAATCTGTGTATGACAATGTTCCCAGCTGTGCTTCCAGAAGGAAGATCATATTCTGGGAATGAGCGAATTGGTGAGAGTGAAACAAACTTGTTCATATTGAGATTCTGAAATGAGTAATCAAAGTCAACAAGTAACAGAAACTGGAGCTGTGGGACCTAGGGAAGAGGAGACCCACCTCAGACATAAGCTCATCACTGTACAGCTCATAAGAACAGGATGAAGCAATGGACAGAAGACTGGCCCAGAATTATTTTAATATGTTTCTGAAAATATCTCTAGAAGCTTCTCCAGACTCAGTCTGTTTATTTTTGTCTTTGACTCACAGGGTCCTATAGACTGGTAAAAGCACAGCATACAGAAGCATCACAAAATAATATGACAAATACACAGGCAGTGTCATTGCATCAGCAGAAAAATATCTTTGCTAGAACTAAATTTAAGGCAATATAATAACATAGAAAAGGATTCACTCTGTAATTTTTGCTTTGGTTTTTGAAACAAACCACTGGTTTGGACAATTGCTGCCAAATTGCTTGCATCTTCACGGACAGTTATTGCAAGGATCTCAGAAGGGAAAGCTGTTTGTTGCAAGCCATTCAAATCCCCACTGTACTACAGCTTGGTAACATTAAAGCTATCCCACAAGCTTTGTGGCCACACATATCAGAACCTACTCATTTGTACAGTCTGTAGTCTAAAAGCTTCATAAATACTGATGACCCAAGACTCCCAAGGCATGAGTGAGAACAACCTACCATTGCTTGGTTTTGACCATGGACTAAAGTTCAGAGAGCTCCACACCCTGTCTGTGCTTCCTTCTAATATAGAAAATATTCTGCCTCCCATCATCAGCCTCTCTCCCTCTCCTACATGCCTGTGATTAAAAAAATGACATAGAAGTCCAAGGTGTGGGAGACTAAAAATTCTGCCCTTGGACAGGTGTATTTGGAAGAGGAGGAGTGATGGAAGTCACAGACAGCGTAACTTCCAAAGCCCATAAAGAAAGAGTAAAGCAGCAGCACTGTACAGCACATGTGCAGCATACCATCTTTCCCTCAGTGGTTACAAGGGACAGCTCAGTTTTTCTCCTTCAGCCCAGCATGGCACTGAAGCTGGGACTGTTACACAGTGGCAGAGCCCAGTGCAAGTCTGAGCTGGATGCCCATCTCTAAACAGGTTTTACAGGGGAGTGAAGAGGGAGGAATGTGAGGGTGAACAGAGGCATGCACTCTCTCCAAGATGCTGGAAAGCTTGCCTGCACTGCTCCTAGACCTGTAAAAGATACAGGCACCAGCAGCTCTTGCTTACAAGAACACTGCTTAGGTGCTTGCTGTTCCCTCAAAGCATTACAGCAGTCCTGATGCAAGCTGAGCGAATTCACACACTCAATTGGTAAAGTGATATAGGAAAAACAGATCCACTTCATTTTTATTTATAAGCACTTGACAACATTCCCTCTAGCTCAGGGAAAGTGTCTCAGGGTGTGTCTCAACACCTCAAGGTATGCTTAGATTACTGCATAACCTCCACACAGCTATGCTTCACTGCCAATTCTGGTAATGTTTGACTGCCCTAGTACTGCTCACTGTTTGGGAGAGGTTTTTTGATGCATTTCACAGCAAATTTCAAGGAAGTGTACACATCAGTCCTCTGCTTCACTAACTACACAGGCGCCAAATCAACAGAGATGCAGTCATGGTGTATGTCAGCCTAGGAGTCAGAGCCTTCTGTTTCTCACAGTGGAGGGGTCACTACTGACAGTACATCACCCAGCCCCAGCTGTGAACACCAGAGTGTGTGTGTATGTGTGTGTGTGTGTGCTTAGTATCTAGTCTTCACTGGTTAGGCTCCTCTGAACCTGAGGATGACAAATAAAGCCCCCTCCAAATTTCCCCTCTCATTCCCCAAATCATACTATTTGGAGGCTAACCAATAAGATTCAGTAATGCTTGGGGCCTGATTAATGGTTATGCTAGTTTATTGATACCTTCAGGATTCTCATCAATGGTGCTTCCAATGTACAAATGTTCATCTGCATCACAGATTCTCAGAAATTACCTCCCCAGCATATCAATTTTAGTACTATAGGACTTGATTTAATGTAGTATGTTCCTACAACATTAAATCAACTGCTGCATTTTAAAGACCAGACTGTGTTTTATGCTGTTCGTTTTACTTCCATGAACCTTATATGAACAGTTACTTACATTCCTGAAGGCATTCTGTGTCTGTGCAGTACGACTGGGATTGTCTCAGCTGAAACAGAGAAAAAGAAAAGCATGACGCTTAACAGTAAGTCTTGGTCGGCTTTTGCTGAAATCATGATTTAATACATTGTCAGAGTAAAGTTCAAGTATAACTGATCCTTTACTGAATCACACTTGGCTTATGGTATGTGAAGAATCCCAGGTATGGAGATAGTTTCTGAACACTATTTACATAAAACCTTTAAATCACCTAACTACAGTATTATTGCTTCAAAATCAAACATTGACTACCTTTCAAAATTCAAGTAAAAAAAATTCTATAGTGATATAGGAGCTATTATATACAGATATACTCTCTACACATATTTTGGGATGTATAATGGACAGGTTCTTACTATTATCTAGATCAAGTAACATTAATACTCTGTGATTAAATCACAATAAATGATCAGACTGTGATAATGGTTATGCAGAGAGAAGTTGAATTAATATTTCATATTTAAACTTAGTACTTACTACTTTTTCCCCCTAAGACTTTTTTTTTAAAGCAAGCTTTAATATGTATTTTAGTGGTTTTTTCTCTTTACTGATGGGTAAAATTTAAAACATTTTTAGCGACTGTAAAGACTATTTGATTTGCAGACTAGGTAAGCTTGCCAACTGCAAGAAAAGTCAACACTGGCTAACCTGCAAATCAGTACAGCTATTTTACAGATGACAGAGCCAAAAAAGGAAGACAAATATCACATTCTTACTAGGATCAGAGATGTTAAATGGATGGGATTTAATCTGCAGTACTATGGAAATAGATTCTATCCTCTGCTTAGGTAAACCACATGGATTATTAGTAAAAGTTTTTTTAAAATACAGAATTATTACACTGCCTTGGTTAGAAATTACATGCTTTTTCACAGGTTTTATGATACAGTAATGTCATAAATCCCAACACTTTTTGTCACAACAGGCTAATCTCTTTATGACCAGTGTAAATATACAAATCTTAAAGAGAAGAAAAGATGGTGCTCTTTATGTAAGAAATACATGAATCATTTCCACAAAACCCATTTCCCCTTGAACTGGCATAACTGTTATGGCATTTAATGTATGTAGTCATATTATGCAAAACACATCAAGGAAAGAGATGAAGAATGGAAGAAGGAAGACATCTGGTAAAGTCTGAGCTCCTTCTTTTATCATGAAGTTTGTCAATGACTGACAGATTTGAGAAAGGAAAAAACGTAATTGGAGATTGATCACATTAATTCTTTCATTAAGATCTACTAGTAAATTTACTGCGACTGCAAAGAAGTCTCTTAGAAAGGAACTTGGAAGGCTGGATTTAACCTGTCAGCTATTTCTATAGTTAAAAACAGCATTGAGGGAAATTCAGGCAGAATACTTCTCTTTATCTTACTAAAGGAAAAACTCTATCAAATTATGCATATTTCCTGCCCTTCTTATATAAAAGTTCATTTTATTTTAAAACTTTGGAAGTAATTCACAAAGGGGAGGTTTTATCTTAGCAATAGTACCCATTTGAAATATTCAAAAGATTTCTGAACTGGGAAAACTGGATATTGCTATAACCATATTTTAAAGAGCTCAGCAACATCTTCTGTTTGTATAAATCTAATTCTGAGAGGGGCTCTACTTAAAACACAGTTTACAGATATTCAACACAGAAGGATGACCAGAATTAAAATGGGCAACAGATACATGATCAGAAACATTGTACAAGCAGCTCATTATACCTCTGTCCTCAGGATGGCAAGTCCTCAAACTGCTTATCTAGTTTGCCTAGATATACAACACTGCCTGGAGGTGTTCTAGCCACAGTATCAGTTATCTCCCATTCTAAGTGTCACACTCTGTGCAAATACAACTTTTTTAAAGCTCTAGGATGGCTCTCTGAGCCAGGTAACAAATCTGTTTTTAACAGCTCAGTGAGAGGCTGCATATTGTCGTTGTGGGATGAAACAGCAGATCATGAAAAACAAGCAGCAGTAAGAAGAGGTTTTTCTTAATTCCCTTAATTCAACAAGTCCTTGTGTAACCCAATATGAATCTGACTCTTTGTGGTCACTCATTTAGTCAAAAGACAAGAAACAATTTTGGCACATGTATGAAACGCTTACGTAAACTGAACGGCTGGGAAAGATAATGCCGTCGCTGAAACAAGAACGTTCCTTCTACCAATTAGCTCTCTTTTGACAACTACACCCTTTAAGGAACATAGCAACTGATGGGACAAACTCAATGTGCAACATTTCAATAGTAAGGCAATTGAAAAAAGAGCAATTATCAGGGACTGGAAATAAACAGTCCTTTGTATTATGGTTTTTTTAATCTGATGTGGAGGGGGAGTTTGGATGAAAGTTTGTGGAATAATGGTAAAAAAATTGAACGAGAGTTTACCTGTTCTCAACAAAACTCTCAAAAAGACTTCAAATACACTCCATGTTTTTCAGACTGGGAACACTACAGAGTTGATGAGCAAAATTTGAATAGAGAAGTAATTCTTCAAATATGATAACTCTTAGATATATAAAGACAATATTATTAACAATTGTTTTGATTTTATTAATACTTCAGAGATCCTTGTGTGGCCGAAAGTATGAATTTAGTTGAAGATTAATAGCTGACTGTCTGGTCTAACACCTACTAAGTCAGCAACAGCCTTTTAATCTTTTTTCATATATTCTAAAACAGACCTTAAGAAGAACACAAAAATTAGGCGAGTGAAAGATCACAGTGTATTTAACAAAAGAAGGAGAGAGTGAAAAATGCTACAAAACTAAATATTTATACTATTTTATTCCATTTAAATAAAAGGGATTATATCAGAATTTTAACATTCCCTGTGCAGTTTGTCATTAAAATATAATAAATGGCTCTATGCATGTGACCCAAACAATGAACTACTTTATTTTCTTGTCCAAAATGAAGTAAACACAAATTGTAAATAGCAGAACAGCTAAAAGAGAACTAAAAAGAATCAAAAATTTCCAGTTTTAGTACAGTATATACTTGAAAACAATAAAAGTAAAAATACTAATTATAAATTTATATTATTTAAAATACAACTGTGAACTTTCATTTTTTCCAAGTACATTTGAAGTCTTGAAGAGTCTAAATTAAAGTAATTTAAATTAATAATCCCCAAACCACAAGAACTCTTGGTCAATAGGAATGTTTGGTTTCCATTAAACCCCTGATAAGTTCTTGGAAGAGACAGCAGTGGCTGAATCACAGCGAATCAGTACCCACTTACTGACATACTGTGAATGTAAACTCAACACAATACCAAGAAAAAAGAAGAAAACAAGTTACTTCTAGTGGTAAGAGGGCTCTTCCTCACTCTTTCCCCATGACACTCAAATTTTGCATTGCAAAAATAAAAAGGGCATATTTCAAATGGTTAGCAGCTCCAATTCGAAACTGTTCTTCCTTTCTTCTCCTTTTCCAAAATTCACAGCTTTTAACCCCAGTTCACACTAACACAGCAGTGTTTAGATCCTGCTCCTTTGACACAAGTACAGTTTTAACATGCCATCTTGTGGATCAACAGCATCCACCCATCAAGAACACCTGAAACCTGCGTCCCGCTGCTCCTCTTTCAGCAGATGCAATGTTATAGTAGGAGTCTGCATAGTTTTTAGAAATGAGAGCCTCCACTTTTTACAATCCCCAGCTGGGAACAAAACATGAACAGCCTCAGTAAAGGGACACTGCTATTGGCCTCTGAAAACTTTTTTGTGAAGTCACCATATTAAGTAAAGTTTGTTTTGGTTTGTTTTTTTTTCATGCGCACCCAAACATGCCACTGTGTGGTAAAAACAGGGTGTGAACTTTTACTGCATTTTAGCTGCTCCACAAAATCACAGAAGTCCAAGTGAAATAGTAAGCCCTGTGAAAACAGCTTCCTCCAGCTTAACAGAGAACTTGTTTTTCCAACACATGGACCTCAGCCACCAGGACAATTTCAGTCTTCCTTGAAAGAAGTTAAGCTACTTTGCACCGCTCATCACAGATCCTGCTACAGAGAAGGAAATGCAGACTTTGTCTACCTCTACAGTAACTCATTCTTGCTTCAATTCCTCTGCTTCCTCTTCAGAGGAGTTCAATGAATCTCTTCAGGTGAGTTTTCAGAGTTTGCTATGCCAGAGGTCAATAGTCTCATCATCTCTGGGACTGATCCTGCAATCTCTGCTCAGATTTTTTTTTTTAAATTAAAGTCAATAGCATATTGCCTGAAAAAATATTCAGGGTTTCTATCCAGTGTGAACACATTTTCTTAAGAGTTAAATGTACTATTTAAGAGTTTAAAAGGAAAAAAAAAGGACAGAGCATACAAATTATGAGGAAAACACCAATTATCAGCTCACCAGTTCATCATTTTTCAGGAGAAACAGTGGCATAACCCCTGTCCAAAAGCCCTTTCCAACTCCAGAAATAGTGTACTAAAGAGGTAATGAAACAAGAACAACAGGACTAGTGGCAGGAACAAAGTGCAATAATCAATGCAGTCTAGTGTGAATGGCAGATGAGATTAAAGTATATTATTTATGTAGGGATAAGTAAAATAACCACATTTTAGAAAAACTTTTGAGTCCGCTCAGAAAAGACAGAAATGCAAAATTAGTAAGTTCATGAGACAGGTCAGGAAAAGACCTCCACACAAGAAATTGTGATGGATGAAAGCCCAGAGAGATGTGTCAAAGAAATAGATGAAACAGGTACAAAGACAAGAGAGCAAAAATGGATAATGGTGGGAATGAAAAGAATAGTTAAGTAGGAAAGCAAGGACAAATAACTAAATTGAGATGGTCACTTATTCCATGAATACAAGTAAACTTAAAATAGAACCATAAAGACTGTTGATAGAAAATTTTATGTGATAACAAGGGCAAAGTAGCATCCCTTGTGAAAATACTTTTTGCTATTTAGACCAGCTGGAAGCTCTGCTTTTGCTCTCCAACAATGCCAGAAGATGATAACACAACGGCATACTCCTGATTGCGTTCTCATGCTTCTGGGTACGTTGTTTAAGCTTTGTTGGCAGCCATGTCTGTTCTCTCCAAACTATGTAAAAAATCAAGTAAACAACATGATAAATAAATTGCTATGGTAGGATATGCCAGTCTTGAATACAAGTCAGGTTGCAAACTGAATTGTAGCATTATCTGCAAGAGTTCAGATTTAAAGATGCAAAAAATTATACTTACATGCATTATTCTGCTACAAGGTGGCAAAGAGAAATAAGAGGAAAAGAATGGCACACTGATGGAACTTAATTGTGTGAACTTAAACTACACTAGCGTCTCTTAGAGGAACCAACAAGGAAAAAGTGAACACTGCCTTCCCCACTCCTTTATTTTCTATGTGTATATGCAGAATTAAAATAAATGACTGTTCATACAAGGACAGAATAACAGTCTGCAATGACAATATAGAGCCCGGTCCTGTGAGGTGGCAAGTAATTTTCTCTCCAGTTGCAAGTGAGAGAGAAGAATGGTTGAGGATGGTTGCTACTTTTCAGATAATATTCCTACATTCCTAATATTCCTAGATTACAAACAAACTCTTAAGACCCAGAATCATCAGCCAGTTATGACAGAAGGAGAACATTAACTTTCATATAGTGAAAGACAAGACATTTTATGGAGGACGATGCATCAGAAGTCACAGGGACCACTGCAATCTGGAGCTCTGATCTGGACAAGAACACATTCTTCCCTTCATTTTTTCATTTGTTCTGGAATTGCTGTTTCACCTTGGTGTCATATAGATCCTCCTTTTTCACACGTCCCTTTCCTACAATTGCCTGACTTAATTTTAGAATTTTGCTCACCTATGATATCAATGACATCCTCCTTTTAGTGAATGCAAAGCAGAATGAATTAGCAGTGAAAAGAAGATGAAACAGTGTGGTAATCATGATCATTGTAAGGAGCTCACAGCATCTCTGACTATGTGAAATACTAGACAGCAAATACATGAGGCAGAATATTAAACAGGCATCTGAAAATGTGCACAAACAACATACAGATCTCCCCAGAGGACATCTGCAAACTTAAATCTATAAAATAAAATCAAAATACATATAGGCTTTTTGACCAAACAGTTGAGTGTCTTCTGCAAAATTATACATATTAGCAAAAGAAAAGGGTACTCCCACACAGACAGCCTTGAGGAAAAGGCTTAGAACTCACAGTTCCAAAAGATAAGTACAGTTTGCTCTAAGTGTTGATTACATGAGGCCTGAAAGAAAAAGCACAGTTTTCTCCTTTTTCGTCAAAAGAGATGGCTGTAACACATCTCTGATCATCAGAACTCAGCCATTCATAGTACAGGTTATAGCTGTTAATTATTTCTGGAATATCAAGCTCAAAGAATTTTCAATGCATGATTTTTTGCACTGCTTGCAATACACTATGCATGCCTTGAGATGATCATGAGGTGTGACTGAGATTTTCCCTTTTTTGTCCCCAAATATATACAGGTTAGGAAGGAACAGTTTCAAGCATACTACAAAGCTCAGGAATAGGAAATGTAAAGAATGACAGACATGTTCAAAAAGTCCTGATTCCTAACGCCTTAAGACTCAAGTGGACACCACTTTTCACAGCTTTTTTCTTTTTGAACATGTCTAGAAAATAGTTTCCATTTGCACTGTTTGATACAGAATTAGATTCTAGGTTTTGACATGCATTGGCAATACATGAATCCCACAAAACAGTTTTGTGGCCTTAGCCTGTGCAACACCAGCAACTTGAGCATTCAGTGAAAGGCAGGAAAACAGAAGTCAGTGGAGCAAGAGCACTCAGGTACAGTCTTACCCTCTGCCACTCCAACCCTGTGTCTTACTCTTTTGGCCTGGTGTCTTAGCAGGTGCAACAAGTCTTTTCCCCTCCACCTCTGAAGAATGATAGGTTTTTTGTCCTAATGAACAACCTGAAGTTCACCTGTTGGGAAAGGCCTTCTTTGAACCAGCTTGAATGCAGAGGACAAAAGGGGCAAGTGAGAGCAAAATGCAGGTTCCTGCTCTTTGGATGTTTGGCTAAACACTATAGACTAGAAGAAGTAGCACCTGCTATATAAAAAAAATAGAAGGCAAACACCATGGAATATGTGTAAGATGTCTCCAGGGCAACCTTCATATTTAAAGGACATTTTAAATTATAAAAACTATATTTGGTATAGGTCTAGTGTGCTTTCAGTAAAAGCCCACATCAGTAGAGAAAGTAATTTTTGCTGACTATTTAAGTTGGGCTTAGCTGTGCTAAGATCTTGAGAGCTTTTCAACCATTTGCAGCACATATCTATTTTAGTCATCTGTGTTTATTCTGTGCTGTTTACACAAAGTCTCCTTCAGCCAAGACTTGTGTCTATGCTGGATACTATTTCAGACTATGCCAGTTCAAAACAGTAAGACTGTTACCTGGTCAAGAGAATTATGTGGAAACTTGATTCATAAAAGAGTGTTTGAACCAATTATGTTGAAATAGTTTGAGAATTTGCAACTTTTGCTAAAAAATCTAGCGACAAATCAAAATACAAGAGAGAGTAAAATAAAGAATGATTTGCTCTGTATTCCTCAGAGTTTTGATATAGCAACATAACTAAGCATGGACCATTACTTTTCAATTAACTACTGAAGGACAAAACACAAGGTTGTAATTCCTACAGTGGTTTGTAAGGAGAACTATTGGCAGTCTATCAAAATGGGTCCTTTTGCATTATAGAATTAGAAATGTTTTGGGTTAAAAAACATACTGCTCATTTTCATAAAAACTAGTATGAGGGAATTCTGATGTCAGTTTTTGTAAAGCAAATAATACTGTACCAGAAGGAGACAGAAAAAGGATGTTTACTTGACACAAAGTCACGTGTGTTACTGGCTTGCTTTGACATTCCTGGCCGCTCGAAGCAGTTCTCAGTCTTCATGGAAGATGCTCTACATATGATTATTCCTCACCACCATATAAACTGTGTTTTCAGTCTAGTTTTCAGACTTGAACTGACCCTTGGGCCAAGATCAGCCATGCCCACTCAGACAGCATCGATACCCAGAGGAGTAACATAAGGAAATCAGATTTTTGTATTACGAAATAAATGAAAAAAGGGGAAATAAAAAGGTTTAAATACAACATCATTCTCATCTAGGGATTTGCTGTCTTGCAAAACTAAGACAGGAACCATTTCCTCTGGGTACACAGAATGTCCTTTACTGTGATTCTTTCAAACAACTATCCCCTTGTCTGACAGATTTCCCCCCAATAAAACCACCTGCTGTCATTTGTTGTTCCTCATTCTTGAACTTTGGCTCTTGTCAAAATAAGTTTTGCAGATGGAGGAGACTGAACAGGAGATAAAGTCATGCAAGCTAACAAACCTGTCATTGTCTTTTGACAACTCTTGTGCATCTGCAGAGGATGGAAAGTCTCGTGATATTTTTCTTCTATGCTTACTTCCTCTTATGGAAGTTCCCAATTGACTGCTATATCCATAGAGTAAATAGTGAACTCAACATACAATAGCCAAATTGTTATTACACAACACCACCAAATCATAACAGATGGTGCCGTGGGTATTACATACTAGAAATGATATTTATGAAGTCACAGCCAAAAATTTTAGATCTCTAGTGTTTCCTAGGAACATTTAGAGATCATAATATCTGCTTATTATTTACAGTGGCCATACTACAGAAATACACATGTGTGAAACGTTCATATTTTGAAACCAAGGAGAACCCTGAAAAATCCACTTTAGGAAAATAATAGAACATTCAGCATAAAATAATTCAATGCCACTTAAGCATGTATATATACATTGTAAGAACTCTGTGTATGAACAGTATCTCCAAGTTAACCTAATAAGCAGCAAAATATATTTTAAAATATTATGCATATTATGCATAATAGCTCACTGATTATAAAATATTCATTGTATTATGAATTAAGAAGGAAAAAACCCAACAAAACAAAGCCCTGCTTAGTCAAGCAAAATCAAGGACAGATAAATAACCAAGCCACGTAATTATGTAAGAGGTGGACTTTTTAACAGCTTTCTTGTTTGTAATTTTCTGTGGTGTTGCTAACAACAGAGAGGAAGAAGAGTTTAAATGACAATAGCTTTTCTTTTTTGTTGTATATGCACTAATTGTACTATAAGATGAAGTCTGCATTTCAAATATATTTTAAACTATATGCTATATAAAAAACCAAAAGTAATGTATTCAACCACAGATTAAACTTTGAATGACACATTTTCTATGAGTTTCAAACTAAATATACCAATTAAACTAGAAGTTAAAATTATCATATTGGAAATTAAAACAAGAACTACAGGTTCTACAGGCAGACTTTTTGACCTCCTGATTTTGGAATAGCAGTGTCATTCAAATCTCCTGTATAGTTAATTCTAACAGAAGTCCTATGTATTTGAATATGCATTTTTAAACTCTACACATAGTAGTCATTACTGAATATATTATAAATTCATTAGCAGAAGCCTTAATTCTTATCAGTGTTGGGTTAGATAGGTATAAATAAATTAATCTGTAAAAATTAGTTTACTTTAACTCAAATGCAAGTTTAAAAAATCTACAATCAATCATGGGGGTTTTGCACAATGTCAAAATTGGATTGAAAGGTCCTAAAAGTAACATTTTCACCCTTGGGCATCTCCTATAATTACATTATAATTCTGGTAAATTTGATTCTGTTAGATACCATCTCTGAACTTCTGCATTTATAATGCTCAGTCTGGAGACAATTGCAAACACCTTATACAATTTGCTCCAAAATCCTGTTGAGTACTGCCAGCTATAACACCATTCAAATATACTCTAGCATGTTTTAAACCCATCTAGGTTAAAAAGAATCAACAACTAAATACATACAGGGAACCACTCTGAGTACACAGCATATTTGGATATCTTTTTCTCACTCAGTGTCTGAGCAGATCACATAGCTTTGTTTATCACAATGATTCTGAAGTTAGGGTTTTGAGGATCCAACTTCCAGAGGTAGTGTGCACCCAGTCTCCATTGAGACTTGCAGTGTTCAGCAATTTTGGGAACTAATGTCCACGTGTTCTTTTTAGCACAAATAGTAAAACTTCTGTTTGCTTACACTGTGTAAGACTGAGTGACAAAAGAGCAACTTAGAAGGCAAACTCTTACTGAAGCATAAAACTTGCAGATGCAAAAATGGCTTAGCAAGTCTCCTGCTGAGATCATACAACAGGTTACTTGAGGATAGTCTGGCTGCTGACTGAGACTTCTGAGACTTTTTTTTTCTAGATTCTGCTAAATTATCCTAGCTAGTGATTTGGTCTTATAAATATTTAGGAGCATCTGCTTTGCTTTTTAGGAGAGATGAAATCTGGAATTTCCCTTTATTCCTCACATTTTCAAGTGCTAATTGGTATGATCTTTTTGGAAGGTGGATCCTGGGAAAGAACATATGTACAAACATCCATATAAGGGCACCAGGGAGAGCTCAGAAGACTTTGAAGTTGTGCCTCTAACTGGGAAGCACGAGCTAGGATGGCGATGCCTGAGGTAAAGGCTCCTCAGAAAGGAGAACTATTCTCCACAGAAGCCACAATTTTCTGCGCCTTTGTGTCAGCAGCACTGACCTTTAAACAGTGCATAAGTAGACTGAAGGATGCAATTACATTCCTATACTCAGCATTTTAAACTCATATCTAGAATACTGTATCCATCCTTGAGCTCTCCTACATCAGAGACATTTAGAGATTGAAGTGAATTCAGTGTAGGGTCACCAGGGGCAGAAGCACTTGCCCTGTAAGGGAAGGCTGAGGGAGCGTGGCTTGTCTGGCCCAGAGAAGAGATGGTTTTAGGAGCTCTAACAGCAGTATCCAGGACTTAAAAAGAGGTTAGTGAGAGGACAGAGACAGCTCCACAGCACTGTATGGCAGAGGGTGTGATACATTCAAATAAAACAATAGATGGAAAAAATTCTCTGTCACAAAGACAGTCAAATATTGGGGCGCGTTGCCCCAAGAAGCTGCAGAATTGCTATCCCTTGAAGGTTTTCAAGATTCAGCTAGAATAAAAGCCGGAATGATCTGGTCACTACTGACTTTGATTTGAGCAAGAGGTTGGCTTAGGTCATCTACAGAAGTTCCTTCCATCCTGAACAATTCTGGTACCACCAATAAATGGGCACACATCCCTTTCACTTCTCCACTCTCCAATCACCAACCAAACCTGTTGATTCTTCAACAGTAAGAAAATGAGTCAACCTCTAATGACTTTTGAGCATCGAGAGAGCACTGGTTGTATCACAACTGGAAACTACCAAAGGAAAATTGTATCATTTCCTATAAAGTATATGGAACTGGCTGTACAGACATGCTCAATTTGTCTGGTGTCATTCTAGATTTTGGTGCAGTTGCCACTACACACATCTGGAGTTGGCAACTCCAGTTTTGATGCTTAGCCCAAGGGTCTCCCGGTCTGCAAGATAAAAAGTGCTTGTCATTTCCTCTTGTCCTGTGTGGTATTGTTTGCCTTCTGCTGCAGCCCTCCCACTGTGAGAGCCTGGTCTGGAGTATTTTGGCTCCCAGTGTGGCCTGTGTATTTTGGAGACAGCATTCTCTGTGCATAGGCCTAGGGTGCAACATGAGAACATGATGACACGAGTTCTGCAAGTGCTCCGTTATGGACATGGGTGGGGAACTCGGCTTACTCTGAGCGAAGTAATTCTGGAAAATGAGATCTGCCAAACTCTCCAAGAGTACACACAGGTACAGCATCTGCCTAGCTTTAGGTTCTTCCTCTGGCGTTCCAGATGAGTGCAACGATGCACTCCAAGACTAAGAAAGTGTGGACACCTGAGCTTTTATGTTCAGAGTGAACCAGGACTATGTAAGTGCAACCCATACATTTGCATGAACAGGCTATATACACCTCTTTAAAAGTGGCATTTAAAAAAAGTTTCTTCTTTTGTGGATGTATGCATGTCGAAGTGGTTTCTGTTTAAGTGCAAGTGCACAAATTGAGGGGAAGCCATACAAGGAGCAGCTGAGGTCACTTAGCTTATTCAGCCTGGAGGAGACTGACGGGAGACTTCATAGCAGTCTACAACTTCCTAGGGGTGGGAAGAGGAGGGGCAAACACTGATCCCTTCTCCGTGGTGATCAACGACAGGACATGAAAGAACAGCACAAAACTGTATTGAGAGGGTTAAGACTGGATATTAGGAAAATGGTCTTCACCCAGAGGGTGGCTGGGCACTGAAACAGGCTCCCCAGGGCAGTGGCCACAGCACCAAGCCTGACAGACCTCAAGAAGCATTTGGACAACACTCTGGACACATGATGTGACTCTTGAGGATGATGCTGTGCAGGACCAGGAGTTGGACTCAGTCCCTCTGGGTCTCTTCCAACTCAGAGTATTCTGTGATTCTATGATTCTTTATACCCAGACATACATTATTTGGGGACTTACATACTAACTCTACTCTTATCATAGGCTAGTGGGTGTTATATTTTCCTGATAACCTTCCCAAAATACTGTTAAGAAATCTCTTGAAAAAGGGTCTGATCCTAGAGAGAATCTTCTTCACATATAACTGCCTTAAACAGCTGATGTACTCAGTACCTTAAAATGATATTAATTTAGGCCCTAAGAAAGAAAATGTGATAAAAACAAATTTATGAAAATCAACAAGGGGAAGTACATCAAATGAAGTTTATGTATAGTGTCATCAAGTTAACCTAATTGTTCACAGTTCATAATTTTTAATGTTATTTTTAAAAATATATACTTTTACCTAGAAAAAAAAAGAAGCACTTAGTAGCTTATTTTTCAATAGACATTGAAGAAAGTTCAATACGGAAACAAAGAAACATTGCTATTTTACAGGTTAGAGCAATGTACATCACTTGCTTGAAGTTGCTCAACCTATCAATGACATAGCAAGAAACAGAACTCAAAACTCAGAATTACTGGATTTTCAACTTCAGAACTATTTAGAGGGTGGTTTTTAAAATTTAGTCATTGTTATCTTGCCATATGAGTATGCGGAACTTCATATGTGTGGAATTACCTTGACCACAAAGATTTTGCTGGGTAGTTTCTTTGGTTTTATGCAGACAGAATAAAAGACATATTAAAGAAACATTTCAACAGAAACAGTGTCAATGCTGTCAAAATGCAGCTCTGGGAAATAAACAGACAGCTATAATTTGTATTGACTATTCAAAAGTTCATCAAAAAGCTGGCTCACAGATTCTTACTGTACATGCTACTGAGTAAGCATGTAGAGTAGAATCAAAAGCACCAGTAATTGCAAATCTGCAGGAGCTGAATTAATGTCTGAACAACCACCCTTCTAAATATCCTCATGTTATCCTTACCAGATTAATCAGTCTTCTCATTGCATGTTCATGTGAGCAAATGCATTCACAGGGATCAAATCCACCTTCTGCCATGGCGCTCTGGATAAACCTGAACCTGTCCGTGAACACCTAAGAAGAATAAGAATAAAAGGACAATGAACTCTTTTTCAACTGACCTTATTTTCCAGAGACTCACACATCAAATTTCAGTTCATTTAATGCCAGGGTGAAAAAGCAAAACAAAGCAGGGTAATCCTATTATTCCTTTGGCAGTATGAATGAAGAAGTCTGGTATGTGCACTTACATTTTAATGTTGCTGAAAACACTGTCTCACACAAATTTTTTTTGCAGGACTGTGTGTATCTCCCCTGGGTTTTCTCACATATCAAAATGAAATACATCCTAACAAACATGAAGCACAAAGATTAAATTCTTGTCTCTCATCTGCACAGTGGGACTCTAAAGTGTACATATACAAATGAAAGGTCAGGGGAACTGGTACTCCTAAACCCTAATAAACTGCTGGCATTCTCCCTCCAAATCAATGTACAGGAAAATAATTTAAAACTCAGTAAGTTCTTTGCTAAAGGCAACAATCATCTTTGTTGTATAATGAAAGCAAGCAGCAGGGGTACAAAAGTGAATGTACTCAGAAACACTTTAAAAATGGAGCTATGCACACTAATTTTAGATCAAAGTAGGTTAATCACTTAGCAATACAGAATGTTCAAAGAGACTTTAATGGACATGGTAGCAAATCAACTCTAGATTATTCACCTGCTAAAACCACTTATACCAGACATGTCATGCGTGTTCAAATGTGTGTTCACTATTCACCAGTAATTTTTCAGTGATTTAATTGAGAGTCAAACCGTGCAGCAGACTGCAAGGCATTTCTACCTTTGTGGCGAAATCTGGGATTGATTTCTTCCAAATGAGGACTCTTAGGATATATTAGGTAGTTCTGCAAAACCATACTTTAAAAATATTTTTCATTTGCCATCAGTAAAACTGTATTCAGAATGTGTCAGTGTTGCATGCACTCAGGCTCTAATGTGACACAACTAGCAAACTTAACAAAAGCAGCAGCACAGAGCAGATACAACGTCTCAATTCCTGAAACAAGTACTTTATGAAGGTACCAGCCATATGAAAAAGGTGTGCTGAATCAAAAGATATGCTCTGCAGTCATTGCCTGTAAAAACTTACAGTCTTGATCACACATGAGCATTTCAATGTCACTAGAAGGAAAAGGAATAACTTGTATGTCTGTAAGACATCTTCATTCAACAGAATGTAACACCGCTACACTTCTACCCTCTTGGGGGGGAGAAAAAAGCAAATGCATTTCACAAGTCCTTCCTTTGTTAGTACCTACTACTCTTCTGAATAAACCTTTACCATGGTGGAGAGAGCCAGAGAGTGAAAGAAAGTGAGAGATATCTGTCTTAATAATGGAGCTTGAACATCAATGCCCTTAACCTGCTAGGGTCTCCACTTTTTAAAAAGAAAACTTAAAAAGGAAAAAAAAAAAGTTGAAGTGATGGAGGAAATTCTTTTTGCCTAGGTATTAAGAAAGCATAATCAGGCTATGTAGTGAGAAGATGACTAAGAGATTACTTGGTTACGTAGCATACAAGTACCTTTGAGAAGAAAAACAGGCCTGAGTATTGAATTCTTCAATGAAGAGGTAATCAAGAACCAGTAATTGGAAGCCATAATTAACCAGATTGAAAAGAAAAGCAAGGCATACATTTTTACCATCACAGTAACTGACTGGTGCAACAAACTGCTCAAGAAGCAGTGGATTCCCCACCACTCACTGCATTCAGATATGCATCAGTAAAATAAAGGTTATTGAATAAAGTACAGAAGCACCCAAGTTCAGATATAATGTCATCCAATACGAGATCAGAGCAGATGATCTAATAACTCTTTTTGAGAATTATTGTAAGGCTATGCACTAACTTTCATGAAGTTATTTCAGAACCACTAGAACCACAAGATAGCAATAGAAAAAAAATTTTAACTACACAGTCTCTTTGAATAATACACGACACACCACGCAGAGGAGCCTTTCTAAAACTATCTTAGGATAAGGAACAGATAAAAAGACTGATTACTAAACAGTGCAAAATAGTTTCTCTGGATATAATGCTGACATCCACAAGAAGGTATTTGAACAAATGAAGTTGCAAAAATATTCAGTTGTAACTTGAACACATAATAACATCCAATAACACATAATAACGTCACAGCAATTAACAGGTAAGTGTTTATATTATAGAGGACTACACAAAAACCACACACTAAGTAAGAGTCATCACTGATAAAACCAGGCTAAAATTCTCTATAGAGCATACAAGTGAAAAAGATTAAACAATAAATGGGAAAAGTTAATCTGTCATACAACATCATAAATTTAAGTGGAGGTGTGCTAGGAGGAATTTACCCCAAGGCACCTGTACATGACAAATTACCTCAATGAGCTAAAGAAGGCACAAGGCACATCACCAAGTAAAATGCCATCCAAGCTTTGAACAAAAGATCTCTTACAAGCTTTCCCACCTTCACATGATGCTAAAACGAATCATCTTTTCTTTCCTCCAAGCCTATAACAAACTCTTTCATTGGCAACGAACCAAAAATTGACCATGTATTTTGGGAACAGCACTAGGTTTTCCCCCACAAAAATATGCTAAAATTGGATTATTTTAATATGCTTAAAATCCAGGTAAAGAATTCTCCTTTATGCAATTATTTTTTGCTGGAACTGAAGGAAACAGATTTTATACATGTCAGTGCAGTTACAAAGAAGAGAGAAACACTTTATACTATATGATGATTTTCACTTGCAAAATGACACTCTCATGTCTTATTCCTCTTTAAAATATTCTTGGCTTAACTGTGTTATTTGTAGCACACTTCAAATGCATAAAGGACTAAGCTCTATAATCAGATCTAAAAGTTTATTAGTGTTTTCTGACTCTGTATAAGAGACTAGTATTTTTATATACCACAAAGCAGGATTTCTTGGCTCCACTGTGTGCTCTTAGGCAGCCTGTTTGTAGAATCCTGTTCCAGAATTGCAGTGTGCTTCCTGCCTGCCTCCCGGTACTTGCAATTGTCTGATCTCACGTCAGCAGCTAACATGTTCTGCCCAGCTCTGACCTCTTTGCTGTGAGTCACACAAGCTCTCCACCTTCTGCAAATACAGTCATTCTACACGCAATCTATCACAGAAAATGGGAGTATGTGCTCTATTCTTTTCCTTCTGACTTAGAGAAAGAAATAAAATGCTTGTAGTTTTACTTTACTTATCTTTTCTTGTATGTTTTCCTGTTTATCTCACCTTGTTTTCCTTGGAGTTGACGGAGTTGGTTTATATCAGTTGGTAGGACCATGGCAATTTGTAAGGTTATGATGTCAAATACCTGCAAGTCCTCTGACTGGCAGTGTCTTTTACTCAACTTTAAATTACCATATTTTGGGTTGGCCATATTACTGCTAGCACAGTATTTAAATCCCAGGGTTTACAAACAGCTAGAAGACACAGTCAGTAAATATGCCAAAGTTCTCTATGATAATAGCTGAGAAGACATCTATAATGGCCTCCAGACTAGCAAACTGCTAGAGAGCATAATAAAAGAGAGAATTAGTAAACATGGACAAAATATGATGTATCATCAGAGAGTCAATATGACCATTCCAAGTTAAAGAGGCCCACAGAGGCAATCATAAATAGAACTACTGAAATTAAAATACTGTGATCAGAGTTTGAATTACTATAATTCAGGAGTAAAGTGGAGGATGGTCTCTCTGATAATTTAAGTCAGAAATAAAAGCCCCTTATTACTTTTTTACTTGAGTATCTATTTGAAATTGTAGCCAGTGAAGGCATATGGAAAATATTTCTAGTCTCTCATTATTTAAAAAAGCATTCTCAGTTATAGTAACTATTGTAAATTGTTTCTTTTATTATCTTCCCCACTCCCAGCCCTACAGCAGTGTGTTACATTTTATATACCCTACTATCAAACTCACAATCTTTATGGCTACAATCTGGCTGGGGGGGGGGGGAGGGGGGTTGTACCTGGAGACTGTTCTGTAATTTGAATTATTGCAATGACTATACAATATTTCCCAATTCTGCAACACCGCTCCTGAGTAAATAGCATGCAGCTGGTGAGCTCTGAGACAGAAATTATACTCTGACTTGCTCTGCTGTATTAATTAAAAACCTGAATTCCTTTCTATCTTGAAAGCAAACAAGAATCTTAGCCCATTTTCCATGTGCTAGATGCCCTCCAATGTGATTCTAACATGATGCTGATTAGCAAGACTGTCAAAGTGTACACATTGGTCATCTCTACTCCTTGGTACAAAAGGCTGTGTAAAAATATTTATCACTCCAGTATTCAAAGAAACACTCACTTCATATGATACATAAATCAGAGTTACTACAGATTTATCATGGACTAAACCAGGCATCTTCAGCATCAAAACATTAAGCTCATTAACTCTTTTCTTTCCTGGATCCAGGCACTTAAAATGTAGACTATCTCAAACATGATATATACAATGACTGAAGATTTCCCTCTGAGAGCTATTTTCACTGTGTTGCTATTTTCCTGAAGACTGAAGGTAAGAAATCCTTGGGAGCAAAAATACCTCATAGCACAGCAGGCAAGTAACAGAATCTTGCCACATTACTTCAAAGAGAAACAAAATCCTATTCAGACCCTCCTATTCAGACTACTATTTTTCAGCCAACTGCAGTAACTTGGAACACAATTGTCAAATACCTCCAAGAAGCCATCAAGTTAATTTTGCTTCTGAATTCAGTCTGGGAGAAGTGTGGCAGAACAAATGAAAATATGTATCAAATTTAAAATAAAATTACAGAAAAACAGCAAATTAATTGCTCTGCCTCTGCAGGCATTCTGAAAAATTATAAAAGGCTAAAATAGCAAATGCCATACACAAAGCATGAATGATTCATTGCCCCAAAGATAAAATGCTGATTTTTATCTTATTGTAAGAGGCAGAAACCCTCTCTCCTGTACTCATCCATCATCTACTGAAGTGTACTGGTTTCCTTAAAAATTATGTATTCCCTTGCCTTTTTACCTGCATCTAAGCCATACTACTATCCATGTCTTTTTAAAATACCTGACCCTTTTTGTAATTCTTCTATTCACAGCATGCCCCAAGTTTGGTTGTGTTGTATAATCTTACCCATCTTCAAATGGCCTCTAAAAATTTTTCTTCCAGAATCTAAAACATGCTGTACATTTGCCTCATATAGCATAACATATGCTATTGCAATCCTGCACATCAAGTCTTGTCCCAGAGAAACTACCAGGCACTGAGACCATAGTACCCATTAACTCAGGGAGTGAAAATTTGCTTCAAGCAGGAAGAGGCTGGTGTGATAAGCTCCTCCTACAGCTCCTGATCACTGCTTTTATAGGAATCTCTTCTCCTCCTGGCCACTCTGCCCCCCTAGGTACTGCTAGCACTCAAGGGGCAACTGGCACCCCAGCTGACTCATTACTGAACATTTCAAAATGTCTCTGGGTACAATTGGTTAGTCCAAAATTTGTGTCTAATCCTGCCTTTTCTAGGGAGTGAACCCACTGAACCCTGCCAAGTCATACAGAGTCCAATACAACATCTGTTAGTTGTACAGGAAAATAACAGATGAAGGCATTTGCAGTAGGGCAACATTGTATAATAGTGACCAACTAAAAAAGAGAAGCCAAAATATTCAAAACAGTGAATCCTAGACAAACTCAGAATTTTCCATATTTGCTATATAATGCATTTTCCTGTTGATTTGTATCTTTTATAGTATTTGTACTTCATGATACCCAGCCTGCCACAGAATCCTGAGTGTTTTGTTACTCTTTTGATGGACTTCTTACATCCAAATCAGTAGCCTATTATTTAACTTCCCATTATTTCAGTTGTACAGCTAAACTTTGTGAGTAAGACAGGCCCGGGAATTTTATCCACTGATTTCTGCATCATGTGTTTCTTCAGACTAGATTGGAGCACAGAGGGGGAAAATAATATGCATGGATTTTGGGATTTTCTCTTTAAAAAGCCAAACAGACGTATGTCTACACAGGACTGGCTGATTTTACCCGCACACAGCTTTTTGAAATTTCTAGTTCAATTGCTACTACGAGAAATGCAACACATTTCCTTATCACCAGAATGGTATAAAGGAGGAACAAGGCAAAAATGGTAGCAGAGCCATTAAAAAAGCAAAGGAAGGCAAACTAAACACTGGATTAAACTACAGGACAGTGTAAGGAAACAAAAACATTAGTGGCTGAATAAGGAAGAAACTTCACAAAAGGAACGATGAGAATAGGGAGAAAACGAAAGAGAAAAATAAGCAGTACTTTAAAATAAAAAAATGCTGTTCTGCCTGAAGTTAACAGTGGCATGATTCTAAGGCAACAGAACCCAGAGTAAAGACAAAGACATCACACTAAATCAAAAGTAATCCAGAAGCCAAGGGCCTGGCATAACTAACCAGTGGAGGTGGTCTTCATTTTTTATAAAAAGGTTTTAAATTGTTGGGGTTATAAAACTAGCAAAAATAAGCTCAAAGTTTTCTAGGAAAACTTCCTTTACAAAGCAACTTCCTCTGTTCAAACAAGGCTAAAAATAGCTTCTGTAAAGAAGAATCTTGTATACAAATTGATACTAATTAAAACATTCCAAGGATCTTTTCTCCTTTATTACTGTAATTTAGATGGTTCAAGTAAATATTCCCTCATAGAACTAAAGCCTGAAACATGGCAACATTATATTTGGCTTTTTTATAATCTTGATTTTTAATCCCTTTTATTAATAACTCAAGAGAAGCTCTCTCTCATTATCTCTTTCACACTTACAGCTGCACTCTATTTTTTCTGGAACAAATACGCTGACTCTCATTGGATTTAGTGCACCAGGTTTTAGTAGTTCTGTGACCACAGATCTCTAGATGACTATTAATGATCTTTTTCTATCAGGCCTCCTCCTGGGCATTAAACTGAATTTTCAGGACAAAAGAAAACCAACTGACTAACTGGGCAGCAAAAGCAAAACAGCAGGATATGCATGTAGGTCCTGCCAGAAGGAGAGCTGCCACAGTAAAGCGTGGCTCCAATTACAGCTTTCTACAACTAATTGTCCTAGTTCAGATCACCCATTTAGCTTTTCTAGGGAAAAGAGCTGCAATGATTTCGATGGCTGATTCCAAAGTGGGTTCCCAGACATAGCAACACTTCCACAGTATAAAGCAATCATCTCCACTCTCCTTATAATTCCAGGGGGTGGGGAGAGAGCAGCTGGTTTTGTACTTGAAAGCATCAGCATGTCTCCCTGGACTTCCAGCTGTAGCCTAATGAGTTGGCAAAGTATCTTTTTTTCTCAGGATAATTAACAAGATCTAAGATGAACTCTTCAATGCAGATTATGCTAAGCCAGTTCCTTTCCTCATGGAAAAGTCAGTGCTTACCCAGATGCAACTGGTGGAGTTCTTGTTGGACTCAACAGACACCAAGTTGACTGACACTGGTCAAGTAGGAGCTTCACAAGAGAAATGCTCACCCAGCTACATCCTGCTCAAGGCATATTAGTTGGGTAACTTTGCTACTGTCCCACAAATCACCTCATAAGTAAACAAGGAATTAATTTTCCAGTGTCATTCATCTGGAGTTTCTTAAAAATGCAAACATAATACAAAACAACATCCTAAAAATAGGACAAAGCCAAAAAAACTAAGAAATGCTGAGCCAGACACTGAAGGATACCACAGTGACATCTGAAATCAGGGAAGGCGCTTTTGAGCAGGAACAGACTTGAAGCTGAGAAGTATGTGGTAAAGGGCTCCCTGATGTTTTTTTCTGGTGGTCTTACAGGACTGTTAGAGCACTGATACATCCCCTGTCTCCACAGCACAACTCCACTATTGTGTGACCACCACAATATTCTGAGCACTGCTGAGTTGCTAACATTTTCACCCTGAATGGACATTTGGAGTTGCTCTGAGTGGGGCAGAATATTCTTCTGAGCTAATCTGCCAGCAACAGTGGCAGTGCCAATAGCACCTAGAGCAGTGAAGCAGGAATCAGAGCATAAAAACTTATAATTATGGTCAAAGCCCTTTCACAGCCAAGCATCACAACCATTCTCAAACTGAAGTATGTGAAAAAGTTCAGACCCCTTCAAAGAGTGGCAGGATGTAATAAGAACCTGGCAGGAAACTTACTGTTTTGGGCTAGCCTAACCAAGGTTCAGGTAAGCTGAGGTACATCAGTTCAACACAGAATGGCATATCAGGGAAGTACACAAGATTATACAGATGCTTCTTTCAGCTTAGTTAAGTCTTGTCAGTGTCAAGTACAACTCTCAGAGGACAAGAACCCACACACTGAAACTCCTCATTGTTCCAGTACTGTTTCCCCCCTTCTCTTTCATGGTCAGACCCCAGTATGTCAGGACAAAGAGAGATTTCAGGCTTTAAAGGCAATAAGGCTGATGGCAGTGACCAAAACTGAACTCCCTAAGGGAGCTAAATAAGATCCACCAAGATTTAAAAAAGCTATTTACTTATTCCCATACAGGTAGCTCAACATTTCCTCTGGGCAACACTTGAAAAGGAGCTAATTATGCACATACAGTCATAGACCAAAAAAGCTGTCCAGCTATTTTAGAATTCATTTACTGATATTTGATACACAATGTTATTACCAAACTCCAGCTGTCAGCTTTGGTCATCCTTTTGTTAAAATTATGACATTTTTCTGAAAGAAAGTTCTCGGAATACGAAAGCTAATTAAGAGAGGATGTCAATGACACAGAACATTGTCCAAGAATAAAACCCTCTTTCTGCTAAGTAAATGCTTCAGCTTCTTCTCATGTAGGAGACTGACAATGGTCTAGGACAACAAAGTTATTCCTACTGTACTAAGTAACTAATGGCTATCAATCATTTTATTTCACATATGTTAACGCAAAAAGGTGAGCTATTCTCTGTAAAATTACTAACATTGTATTTCAACAAGTTTACAGAGCAAACTGGGAGCCCTCTCCTGTGGTCTTCAATAAGGCAAGAACTCTCACTGACTTTCATGGTTCTTCCACTTCAATACTAAGTAGAAAACCTGGGCAAATTAGCTCACTCTCCTGCTTTTGATTAGTGTCTCCACCATTACAGACTGCCTCACTACTTACTGACATTCCTCTTCCCATTCCCAAACAAGTGCCAGTCTCCTAAATTCAGCACTCCTGCAGTTGTATGAGTGATGCACTGCTGCCGGAAGCAACACATTTTGAACCCAAAAACCCTGCTGGAAGCACTTATGCACCAGTCCCGCAAGGACACCCACGCTGTGCCACGCCAAGCAGGGCCAAAGGCTTGTGCTGCTTTGCCAGGCCTGATTCTGAGCAAGCAGTTACACATGGAAGAGGAGCAGACCTTCCAGGGGACAGACCTGCTTTTGCAGGGGAGCAAGAATAAAGAGTACCCTTGCAGATGGATAATGGCAGAGGTGAGGATCTCAGACCAGCCCCTGTGGAGGCAGAATAGGGAACCTGACTTTGCTGTTGATTACCCCACCCAAGAGATGTTTTAGGCTTAAGTTTTGGCCTTCATAATACAAAACTAATAATTTACTTTTTAAAGTATTTTAAAAAGTATGCTCCTATAAGAAACTATATAACCTATTGTGCTGGTTTTGGCCATTGAAACATGACATTGCTCAGTCTGTAAAAGAAAAAATTATGCTGAGACACATCAGAGTGGCCCTGAGCTAACCATGAGCAGCCAGGCAGTTACTACAGTTCGGGTGGGCTGCAGTAACTCATTATTTTGCATTAGTATTTTTTAAGTGTTAATCATTCAGAAATTTTTAGACATTTTGTCTCTTTGCAAGATTAAACATGAAAAAAGTCTCTTATTCACGCCTTTACAAAAAACACACAGTTTCAAAACAAATAAAAATGAAACTTTTTCCACCATATTAAGGCAGCAAATGCAGCCCTAAACTATGAGCTATGAAGCTTTTGTATACTAGTATATTAAGAGTAGCATTGTTTACATTACAAAATACCTTACTAAATCCCTAAAACTGCAATAATACACTATTCCTTAATGTTACTCTGGTCACATACAAACACAAAATTACACTGAAATTCTTTGGAATACTTTCATTATTTTTTTTCTCCAGGGATGACATATGTTTCTAATAACTTGCCACTGAGCAAACAGATTTAACAGGGTAGCAGCATGCTGAGAAAGATAGCAGGATTTTCAATTTTCAGATGAAAGCAGCTCTATTCCCTGGCAGCCTTACTCCTAACCCCTTTAGGCCAGATCAAATTTTATCTGAAGCTAGCTAGTGCCTGTCTTCCACTTCAATGGAACTTGAATCAGGTTTTTTACATACCTTCAGTAAACAACTTGAAGCTTATCAATTAGAATTTTTTAAATCAGTACTTCTACCAGAGGGAATCTGTAGCAATTAACAGGATTTCGGGACTTGGTTATTTACATATGTTTAGCTAACAGACGACTCAGTTTTTACTAGAGAATATCATCCATCTAATTCAGCAGACTCACAGACTAGTTTAGATTATCAAAAGGAAGGTGTTATGTGAACTACACAACTTTCCCCTGCACCTACTAGCAACAGATTTTAAAATCTATTATATTAATTTGCACAACAAAAATCTATGGTACTGTTTCACAAGATCAGGATTAGTTTGCAACACATATCTTACCTTTGGCTCCACAGTTTTCACACAGAAATTAATGTATCTTTCATTATAAGACACTTTTGTTCTACATATTAATTTGAAGCTAAACCATCTGACAATCTTCATGGCTCAAAAAAAGTCTCTTTTATATAATTACTATAATAAGAATATTTCTACATTTTACAGAGCTCTCTGATAAAATGTTTACCTAGTATTTTCAAATAGGGGTGCTTAATTATGGGTGACATTTGATGAGCCTCATCTAGATACCAGGGTGAGGAACCTCTAACAACACTGTAATCACTTGCAGTGGAATTCTTGTTAAACTATAGCTGCTCACACCAGGAAGCTTTCTTTCACACTTGATTTAGTCCAACTGTTTGAAGAGCTAACCCCAACTTTTTACTTCACATCTTTATGTAATTTCATTCACTCAGCTGTATTTCCCCTAAACAATTTTTTAATGTGTGAAAAAAGACATAATTTATTTTAGCAAGTTGTCTAAAAATATTGGCCTGCTAAAAATAAAAATTTCATGATTAACTAAAAGGAAATATATGAACATACACATGTGAATATATGAACAAAAAGGACCAAAGCTCTAATAACAGAGATCTGTATTTGACAAAGATTTGACAAATAAAGTAAATGAGCATTGCAGCTGCTTATATAATGTAAATGGTTGGTGCTACATGTCTTCTGTCCAGCTTTTCTGGTTTTTTCCGATAAAAATCTTTTGTTTCTGAGGAGAGCTCAGTGCTTTGGATCTGACATTTGTCTAGAAGCTTTACAAAATAAGAATGAAACTATATTTAGCTCCAGAAAGCCATGCTTTTTAACGCACGCAAAGCTGCAGAAGAATCATAACTAAATCTTAATGAGGAAAACTTTTATCAAGTGTAGTTCTATCTGTTCCCACCCAAATGGGACTAATTTGTTCAATTATCTGTAAAAATACCAGTTGGACACTTAAATGAAAGCTTCTGAAGCATATCTGTTCAATTAACAACAATGAAAATGCACAATCACCCAATCGTGCCAGGAGCTGCTCCCCCAAGCATCTTCAAATCTTTCATGAAAAGCCCTATCAATCATCACTAAGGAACCTTTTTCTTGCCCCAGCCGCAGCCAAGAGCATGGAATAAGTGGTGGGAATAGGGAAGAGGCTAGGACCATATTTCTCCACTATACTGCTAGCAGAATCACTGTACTGTCTGAAGTAAGACTAACATAGCTAACCCACGCTGATCCTTCTCATATCCCTGACTGTAATCCTTCATAATGAGGAGCTAAGGAGCCTTACTTCAAATGAGGCTCATTGTGAACTAGGGAAGCTAGCTGTTGATGAGTCAAGGCATATAAGCTGAAGGAGCTCCTCTGGGAAAATAAATCCTTTTCTTTTTACCTGAACAAGGACTGCAAGAGTCAGCTCTATGATAGAGCCTTAGAAAGTTTTCTTAGCTTCCACTGTACTTATAGAGGGTTTGGGAGTACTTGGATTTTCCAAGAAGTATTATCAGCATTTTGCAGAATCAGGTGCCTCATTAACAACTAGATAGATCTGTATGCATTCGTAAACTGAGTCTCTAACCCAGGAAGCTAAAACAGAGAGTGTGTTTAACATCAAGCACAACATCAGGTATGGAAATGCAAATATGCACAGTGTGTAACAGCACCTATGCAAAGTAGGCTCACAGGCTTTCCAAGCTGTGTCCCCAGGAAATATGGCCAGATGACATCAAGTTTTATATGCATAAATGCATCTGCCAAAACATTTTGGTATTTGCTGTGATGAGGAATCTGATAAATGTTCAAAACGTAGAGAGTAAGAATTTCATACTTGGTATTGTCAGGGCGCTATACACCTTTGCCATTCATACACATTTATAAGAAGAGAAGATCTTGCTACTTTCATTGTATTGGCCCTGTGAAGTCTCATGATGTTGTTAGGTAAAATTCTGGTATGACAAACTTCAGCAGAGACAAAACTTGGTCTTTAAGAATATATGTCAAGTATCTACAATATCTAGGAGGGAAAATTCTGAAACACAAATATAGTTTAATTACACATCTGTTATGCAAATAACATTCACACACCACTTATTCTGAAGTTTAAATACATGAAAGCAGGAAATGAAAAGTTAAAAACAAAACCAGAAGTTTCTAACTAACTTTCTCCAAAACCAAATACCAACTTTTTGAAAACAGGTAAAATAGTTTAAAAATTATTAAAATATAATGAATTTTTTTAATGTAGAATACTTCTTTAATAACAATTGTAATATTCTCATTTTTCCCTTAGAACGAAAGAACATGGACTGCAGAATAATGCTCATGTAACTGGGCCATGCAGTTTGGAACTTAATGGACTTGACTGTGGTTTATGAAAGATGTTGCAAAACCACCACAACGTGCACAATATAAAGAATTTCATAGAACTTTGTCTATTATATTTATTTCTATAGTCATCAAAATAATATCCAACTAGGCTAAAAAAAGATCCACCCAGAGCTACAAAACTGCTGCTACCATCATCTCAATTCTACAGCAGACCTTGGGGCTTATGGTCCTGAGTGCGTTGGGGACATCCCTGTCAATCAGAGAAGCACATGCAACAACAAGGTGTGGAATTACCAATAACACATCCAGTATAACTTTGCTGTTATTTAGCTTCTTATACAAAACCATCTTAAACAACTTAAAATACAGAACACTGTACCACTCAAGAGTTAGGCAAACACTGTAAATCTCGTCTTTTACAAAGGACAAAAAGAACCAAAGATGTTGGACTCACCCACCACAGTGGCAGGGTAAAGAACAATGGTTAGACGTGAAGCAACTCAGGTACTGCTAACATTACAATTACTTTCATTTTGCAAACTGCTTCTACCATTTCAAGCCTCACTGTCAGTGACAGGGTCACTTTTTAAAATCAAAGACTGATTTCTTTCATCTCATCGAGTCACAGGAAATGGATTAAATTGTCAAGGATATAGGAAGAAATAAAAAAGTAAAAGTGATCTCCCACACTTCTGATTTTTTTTGAGCTTATATCTGCTTTTGGAATGTAACATAAATGAGCAAAGGTGGATAGCACTCTAATACCTAAGCATTTAAAGACTTCTAATACACTAATAGTCACTAAAGATATACACTTTCCCCAGTAGGCACGCTAACAATATTAACACAAAATGCTATTAAGACCCAAATGCTAGATGTCCTTGCATCTAAAAACTGGAGATGGTTTTCAAGACTTATCTATCTGCATAGATATGGATGTTCAGACAGTATTAAAACACCGTCTACAATCTAAAAGGCAAACATGAAGACACCTGACTATGCAAACAGGTGTTTGTCAGGAAACCAAAGTTTTTGATGTAGGTCTCACACCACATTCACCTAGAAGTGCTAGCTAGCCAAGGCCTCAGAACTGGCATGGAAGGCAGTGGCTGAGCTGCAGGGCAGGACAGCTGGGGAACCCAGCACAGTGACAGTAGCAGAGAAATAATCATATATTGTGGTCTCCAAGGCCAATATACCCCTTCCCCACTGATTCCCTAGGAATCACATATTCGAACACACATGATGAGCTCCTGGCAGGAACCCTATCTTTAACAAATTAACAGCAGTGTGATACCGTCCTTTTCCCGAGATTATCTTTCACATGACACTGTTTCATCTCTCCCACTTCAGCTGCACCCTGTTCGTAAAGCGGGGAGCAGCCTGGGAGCACATACCTTGGTGTCTGCACGCCACTGTCAGCTTCTTTAGAGAGAGGAAACTAAACCTCTTTGGCTCAAAGTATCAGACTGAGATCCTTTAAGAAAAAAAAAGAAAATCGACAGAGGAGTGCCATTTCGCACCAAAACCCCCAATAACCAGAAAAACCACAATCAGACCAGCTGTTAAGAAGACAAACCGACGTTTCTCTGGTTTGGAAAAAGAGGAGAGCTGCCTAATACCGAGCGGAGCGGCTCCGGATCTCCTGGTGTTTACCTTCCCAGGCACCCGGCGAAGCGCCCGGCGGCGGGGACGTTTTTGCACTTCGATAGGCTTGAAGTTACCCCGCAGCCCCGCCGGGGCTCCGCCGCCACTCCCCGGCCCGCGCCGCGCCCGGCGGACGGAGGGTCGGGCGGGGGTGTCCGCGCAGACCCTCGGCCGCCGCCAGCCCGCGCCCACCCGGCCCCGCTGCGGCGGCCCCGCTCACCGTTCTCCGGCCGCCGTCGCGGAGGGCTGCGGGGGCGGGGGCAGGGCGGCCGGGCGGGCAGGGGCGGCCCCGCGGCTCGGCCCCGCGGCTCGGGCCGGCTCACACGTCAGCCCGCGCCACGAGACCCGGATCTGCCGGCTCCCGGCGGCGGCGGGGCCGGGGCGGCGCCGCGCGGTCCCGCCCCCCGCCCGGCAAGGAAGCCGGAGCCCCGCTTCGGGCAGGGATAGACGGGTCCCGGGCCGCGCTGTCCGGCTGGGCCGGGCTCGGGGTCGCGGTAGCGGAGCGTGCCGGGCGGCCGCAGTGTCGCGCAACGCGGCGGCCATGAAATAAAACTCCAGTAGGCCAGCGTGGAGAGGACGCAGGGACAGGACTGCTGTGGGGCCAGGTGTGACTGCGGGTCCGCCACAACCCCCGCGGCCAGGGCTCCGCACTGCCGTCACAAACACCATCACTTCGGCCGCTTGGCCCCAGCCGTCCTCACCGAAGTACGAGGGAATTTACACTGTAGTTTCTCATCTTGAAATCTAAAGCCTGTTCAGGAGCTCGTGACTCACAGGCTTCTAAGCAATTAATGCGTCCATCAAAATATGTATTTAGATGCTGTGAATGAAGTTAGAAAGGGAAATCAGATTGTGGCTTCTCAGTCAGCCAAGGAGAGGGGGTGTCATGCTCCTAATACAGAAAGATGGACCACATCCTGTCTTGGGGACACTGATATCATGCAATAATGCAGTGGGGATTATACAGAGATTAAAATCTTTTCCTCCAATATTTCCAAGGCTGTCTTACCTCCTCCAAGCCAGGAAACAAGGACAGTACTGCAATTACAGTGAGGCAGGAGGGTTGGATAGAAGTTGCAAGTGCTCTCAGGTTGGAACCTCTGACCATTGCTGCTGATATGACCCACATATGGCTGTTCTCATTACTATTTGCAGTTGTCATGGGCATTTCAGGACTCCTTTCATGGTGACAACTTTTTTTCTTAAAGTTTTCTCCTAACTTTGGGTGTCTAGTCAAACTTTGCCAAGTCTTGGATACATTGCCAACTGGCAGCCTTGCATGTCCAACCACCACTGGTGTGCAGAGCCACTTCTCTCTGAAAGATGCAAGTAGGCTAATTCTGCTCAGTTACAGCTGGCCCTGGACATATCCATTCCACTTCTGAGAGGCAGCGGGTAAGCTGCCTTTGTCCAGCAATGCCACACAGTCCTGACTGGCTGTGGATCTTGCCTCTCCCATGTTTTAGCCCTTTCTCTTGTCTTAGCACCCATCTAAATGACAGCAATACTGAAAAAGGAGGCAAGGCACTGACACAAAGCCAGGCCATCACACAAAAAAGCTGAGCTATGCAGAGCTTGTATCATCTTGTTACCTCAATCCAGGGAACTAAGCCTCTGGTAAGGCACTGGGGATGCTAAAACTTCTCTTTAATTTGGAAACATGAAACTACGTCCCTACAATGTTTCCTGGGAGAACAGGTTTCTTGACAAGCTATTCAGGAGTTTGGACTGCAACAGGAACCATGAACATCAGCAATATCAAGGTACACTTGGCTTGAAGTATACTTTGGCTGTCCTGGCCAAACACTAAGCTAACCTAGACAATGGTGTCAGAGTGTAGTCATAGGCAGAATGATCAACTGTTAGCTGCATCCTTCCTTCCAGCTCTCCCTTCACCAGGAACAAGCCACCCTTAAAACAAGCAAAGGCAGCTTCTCAACACCATTAAGCAGTCTTGCCTGTCTGTGTCCCATACCCTGTACACAGGGCTAAACTAGCCATTGTTCTAGAAAATGGATCTGAGATCCTGAAATCCCCAAACCAGACACAACTTACCATTAGTCCTGACTCAAACAAGAGAGGAGAGTAATGCCAACTACACAATAGAAGAGGGGACGGTTCTCTTGCCAAGCTGAGGCGGGAATGCCAAACACTTCTATTTTCTTGCCAAACAGCTCTTGGACAAAATCAAACAAGTTGCTAAAATGATAGCAGGCATACTTGGAGCAACCATTGAAACTGATAAGAGAATCTCAGTGATTCATTTTTGGAGAACTGAATTTGAACAAACCTAGAACTGGAATGACAAGACTAAGTGAGCTGGACCAGCAGCATGATATTCTTTGACTAAAATAATACGAGCCTGCAAAGACCCTATATAGGAGAGGCAGGAGTTGATGGTGATGACAACTGAGTGATCTACAAGAAAACACTCTGCAATGATGGCACAGCTAGAACTAGGATGTCTTCCTCACTTTGAATCAAATGCAGCCTCCTCAGACCTCAGTGCATTATATCTTTCTGGCTCATTTCTCACATCACCCCATCCAGGTACTTGCATTATGTCTGGTAATGACTTGAAATTGTGCCTTGAAGAGGTGTGGAAGCAGCACTACCTGGCTGGCCAGCCAGCCCCCCTGGGTGAGATAAAAGCTACCCCACACTACTCTCATTTCTTCACCCCATGTTGTTACTGCAAAGCTCAGCATATCTGAAAATAGTTGTATATAACTGGTCTCAGTAAAAAGCTGAGAGTTTTTTTCAGCATTCTGCATTATTTGCACTGCCTTTTGACAGCAAAATAGCAATTGTTTTCCTGATTATTTTTCTTTGTTCAGCATATATGTTTCCATTGGTATTCTTGGAAATACAGGAAGCTGATGGACCTAATGAAGGATGGATTTGTGAAAGGGTTATCCTCATGTATGAAACTTCAGAGGATGAACCGTCAAGAGAGGCAGGCAACAGGAACCACAGAAAGCAGAGACCAGGAGCAAGAGAAACAATGCATAAGCTTATTGCTTTCAAATCAGCAAGAATGTACACATAAGCAAAAAGTAGTTGGGTATTTTACACAAAACATTCTGCTAGAGCATCCCTCAGAATATGGCCCTCCTCATTCCTACGGGCAAATGAACAAGCTATAGCAGGCACTGATTCCATCTCAGCTTCCTACTCCCAGGCTTCAACCATCTGCTCCCCCTTGCACTCACAAATTTAGTGCACAATACAGCAGTAAAACAAGATCCTGATATGGAGGCTGTTTTCAGACTCACCCTATGAAGTCTCCATTCTGGCAGTCAAACTATGATGAAAACAGTGATGACTTAGACTACTTCATGAACAAAGACATGAGATGCATTCAAAATCAGCTAGTAACAAGTATGGAATAGTGAATCCACTGATTTTGGCACACTAAAAGAATTGTACCGCCTACTGCCAAGCTAAAACTATGAAGACAGCTCTGACTAAAGAGCAGAGGATGGTAATATTCCTTCTACCAAAACCCTGTACAATGGAGGAGGGTGGAAGCTGAGCAAACTTACTATGACATTCTCTACATCCATCATCTGAAAGTAGTGTGGGTTGGGCATTTTGTAAAGCAACAGGCAGGTGTCACATTCCACATCACACTGGTAGCTGTAACCTTTTTTTCCCCAATAGGCAACGGTAAAGTAGGAGTCATGTTGGTATTCTAACTTGCCAAATAGTGAATGAGCTTGTTTACAGATACTCAAGAACATTACTTTTCCCATTCTCAAGTTCTTTGTCTGCTGATGTTCTTCTCATCTTTGCTGCATAGGTCATGCCACTAGGCATTGTATTGCTGACATCCAGGTACTCTGTGGAGTGGAAATTCTTCATCTGCAATTCATGCAGTTTCATCAGATCTGAAAAATGGCCTAGAAATAGAGCAAATCCTCCTAATGTAGCTCCTTTTCTGTCTGCTCCCTGTTTTCTTGTATGCAGTTCAAAATGAGTAGATAATACTATTCCTAGAAGTAATCTGAAAGAAACTCTGCTGCAAATTTTGATACCAAAGAGCTATTTGGAAGAGGTCTGCAAAATGGTCTGCAAATGGCACCTAGGAAGTGGAAAGGAAAAGATTATTAAATACCCTTGTAGTAGCAAGGTAAGAGAGGCCTTCTGGCAGCAACACTGGGATTTTTGGAAAGGGAAATCTAATTTTGGAAAAAGAAGCCAAGTCCTTAGAAAAGTTGCCTGCAAGCATTCCTACAATTCAGCTGGGCTGGCATCTCACAAAGCTTTGGAAAACTGAAAGGCACTTTGGGATACTAGTCAGCAAGATTGTGAATTGGCTGGCACAAAGACTATATTGTATACTTAGGTTAATTTAACTGATATTTACTCATGTAACCACCACTGAAGTGAATTTATACTGCCAGATTTTCTGTCTATGTGCAGATATAAACTTAACGAACACTCAACCACAATTGTCAGAACTCACAGAAAAAATATGGCTCAGTGGAAACAAGAAACTCCACTGAAATTGTCAGACGATCTATGGAGGATTGTTTGTGCTCCTGAAGCTTCAACACGCCAACACAGACTTTTGTGATCAATTAGCCATAGTCCAGGGAAAATTACCAAAGGATTGCTGCAATGCTGCCAGACCACAGCTGCCCAGTGAAGTTTTCCAAACTAGGAAACGGATGAAGGAAATCTGAAGTTGAGAGGTTGGCAAGGATTATTTTACACTTAACTAGAATAATGACTAGTAATTTAGAGTAACTATGAAATGTAAGCAGGCCAATGCTTACAAGATCAGGCTTGCAAAAAGCAATATAAAAATAGAGGACTAAGTCCTGAGCCACCAAATTGTTAATGATAACACTCACTGGTAAAGATACACCATCTGAATTAGGCTGAAATGGTTCTATAGTATTAGAATAGTATGTTCTCAGGAACCACATAAATTTATAGTCCACTAAATTTCATTGATAATTATTCAATCTGTGTTGGGAACATTATTTTGCAATTACTTTGGGCAATCCTCTCTAAAACTGTGGTCTAAGTGAGCCAACACTGGTATAACCTTAAAAAATTGTTTTTCCTCTGGAGCAGAAATCATAATAGCAGCTGCACAATTGTGGTGCTTTTCTTGCAAAGAAAAGATGAGAAACAGAGTCAACTGCTTCATAAGCAACTGTAGTTCACATAAACTATCTGCAGCGATATATTTACCAGCAGCTAACGTTGCTATATTCATCTGAAAACTGCTGCCACTCAGGAAATACACATCTCATGTCACCCTCTATGTTCAGAGCCATTTCAACATTTAGTCTCAAAAGGCCTCTGAACATGAGTCAGAGCCCTCAATTGTTACAGTTCTCACAGACTTGAAATAAAAATTAGTCCCTGTTAATTTCCAAGTCAATGCCTAATAGAAGAAGCCATATCTGGTAGACAAACCACAAGCTAAAATGCAAGCAAGAAGATTTGATATTAGTTGCAGAAGTGAGAAGAGAAAATGAAAACAAAGTTCTGAAGGACTTTTTAAAACACTTTACTACATATAACTAGGAAGCAGCAATGAGTTAAAATTTTCTGGTAATGAACTGAGAATTACTCTGATCTGAAATGAATATATGCAGTCTGCAGTTAGTATCAAGCACTTGGTATATGACCGAAATTTAAAAGTACCATCCCTTAAAAAGCCAAGGCATTATTTACTAAGAAAAAAGATATGACAAAAAGAGAAGACATTTCATGTGTCACTGAGGAGGTGTATCAAAAGGCATAACTCTGCCGGTCAGTGCTTGAAGATCAGTATTCTACCACTTAAAATTTGGTAGCTACTCTATATGGGCTGTGGAGAACTAAATCACATTGTTGGAAAAAAATTTGATCTGTTATCACTGTAAGCAATACTCCGGTTTCTGTAGCACATTCAACCATACTTTTTACTTCTGATATTAGAACATGAGTATTGACAAGTGTACAAGAAATGACTGCTCTCTCAGCTGGGCAAGATGTCTGTAGATGTAATGCAAGGGTTTTAACTTGTGCACACTTGCTTTTGAGCAAATTTTGTTTGAGGATGTGGTATGATGCAGCTGGATGTTTGCTGTAGCATGTCACACCTTTTGAAGAGCAGCTGTAAACCCTACAAGTGGTTTAGTGTAAGAAAGAAAATTCGGCTTTACTGGACTTGACAACACTGTCTGGCCAAGAAAAAGAAGAATTCTGTAGTATATGCTCAGAAAGTTTGCTGACAACACCAAGCTGAGTGGTGTGAACAATACACTGGAAGGATGTCATCCTGAGGGACCTTGAGAGACTTGAGAGGTGGGTCTGCGTGAACCGCATGAAGTTCAACAAGGCCAAGTACAAGGTTCTGCACATGGGATAAGGCAATCCCAAGGACAAATACAGATTGGGAGGAGAATGGATTGAGAGCAGCACTGCTGAGAAGGACTTGGAAGTGCTGGTGAATGAGAGGCTGGACATGACCCGGCCACATGCACTTAAAGCCCAGAAAGCCAATTTTATCCTAGGCTGCACCAAAAGCATGGTCTGTAGGTCAAGGGACATGATTCATTCCCTCTGCTGTGCTCTTGTGAGACCCCACCCGGAGTGCCGTATCCTGCTTTGGGTCCCGCAATATAAGAAGGACATGGACCTCTTGGAATGAGTCCACAGGGGAGCCACAAAGATGATCAGAGGGATGGAGCACCTCTCCTATGAGGAACAGCTGAGAGCTGTTCAGTTTGGAGAAGAGAAGGCTCTGGGGGAGACTTTATTGTGTTCTTGCAGTACCTAAAAGGGGCCTACAAGAACGCTGGAGAGACTTTTTACAATGGATTTATTAGGATGAAATTTTTTACTGCAAGGGTGGTGAGGCACTGGAACAGGTTGCCCAGAGAGGTTGCAGTTGCCACATCCCTGGAAGCGCTCAAGGCCAGGTTGAATAGGGCCCTGAGTGACCTGGTCTAGTGGACACTGTCCCCCATTGCAGGGGGTTGGAAGTAGGTGATTTTTAAGGTACTTTCCAACCCAAACCATTCTATAATTCAATTCAACTCACACTTCACAGTTCACAAATTTTGCAAAAACACCACACAGATTGAGGCAAACTATTTTGGTGTTTGAAAGTAGGAATTTACATTTTTGGTTTTTAAGCAGGTTCTTGTGGTTACCTTTTTTTAAGCTACTAAGGTAATTATTAGACATAGATGACATAGATCTCTAAAACTGAAGATAATTACTGAAAAAAAGGATGGAAAGATTGGAAGCCAAAGCTGTCTTATAGCAGAAGCCCAGTTCCTTTGTAGAGAAAATACTCAGGGAGCCAGTCCCTTCACAATGGCACCCAGTGACAGGACAAGAGCTAAACATGAGAAAACTCTTCTTTATTCTGATGCTAACTGAACATTGGTAGAGGTTGCCCAGAAAGGCAGGGATGTCTCATATCCACAGAGATATTCAAATGGACATGGTCCTGGCAAGGCAACCTGCCCTGCTCTGGCTGACCCCGCTTTGACAGGAAGGGTGAACTGGATGATCTCAAGAGGTCCCTTCCAGCATTGACCCTGCTATGATTCTGTGATACTGTGCCACTCAAGAGGGAACCCAGAAATAGATACACCTGCAAAGCACTTTCACTGCAATTTCTGTGGGAGTAAAATTATTTGGAATGAGTGATATTAAGATACAGGAATAGTATGGCACCTATGGCACCTATAAATATGTCTGCTGGAAGAGTTAATATCTTTATGTCTGCTCTGTGTTTGGGGAAAGAGCATAATGTCACAATATTCCTAGGACTAAGAGTTAGAATCTTCAAAATCTTGAGAGACAATCATACAGCATGACTGAATATTTCCCAGTATGACTAACCTCTGTTTGAGGAAAGAAAGATACAGTCTAGAGTACTGCCTTTAAAAGCTAGCTCCAATTCACCATGTGATCTTTTTGCACTGTCAAAAAGATGGGAAAGCTGTAACAGCTGGATGGATTATATATCACTGAAACTGTTATAATTGCCACCCTTTGAGAAAAATGTTCAAGACAAGAAACTCCTTATGTCTAAACTAGATCTTCCACCTAAACAAAGGCATATGCTATTACTGAAAAGACAGACACACAGAACCGTAGGGATTTTCTAGATACTGCTCTGTGAAACATTGCATGCCTGGCAAAAATCCACAGAGAAATGGCTTGTATCTGCTGTGTTCAGGGAAACTGTACATTACTCAGTACAGAACACTATTTGAGCTTTGTTTGTTTAACCTGACTTTATCCTCAGTGTTCTCTAATAAATTGCCAGGTGCTGTGTTCTTGCTAGCCACGTGGACAAACTGAAGACAATCAGGTTAGGTAAACAACAAATCAGATTGTCTTGACCTCTATTCTTGAATTGATCCTTACTGGTTTCTATGATTTGAATGCTGTTCAATTAACTTTTTTACAGAACTGTGATGCAAACACTGACTTGGGATTTAGACTTAAGGATTTAACTCTA
Source organism: Eopsaltria australis (assembly GCA_034509425.1). Classification (NCBI taxonomy): domain Eukaryota; kingdom Metazoa; phylum Chordata; class Aves; order Passeriformes; family Petroicidae; genus Eopsaltria; species Eopsaltria australis. Next base: position 645,899 of record JAVTVJ010000494.1, read on the forward strand.
TATTATTATTCTACTGTAGTAAGATCAATAGCAAAATTTGGGGGTTTTTTTCCTAACACAAAATTGTTCTAGTCTCCAAAATGCAGCTATTTTAGGATAATATCAACATATCTACAACAACAGAGCGTGATAAATTACCCATCTGTCATAGCTGAGCTTTTTCTGGATTATCTCTGATAAACTTCACTATTTTGCAAATTTTTGTTGTAGACAGTTCCAAAAGACTTCCATCAGTTGTGGATTCAGTACCCATCATAACAGATTATATTGTAATTTAGCAAAATGGGCATCATTAGAAGTAAGTTCAAATTCTAGTTGCAGTTTTCAAAAAGCCTCAGAATCAAAAATTGCTGGATCAAGTGATAATAAGTGAATGCAAGAGCTCCAGATTGCTTTTTTATTAGTCCTACCTTTCAGGATCCCTAAAAAGTCCGGTGCTTTACAAAACAGAGAGACCATTGAAGGAATTCTCAACAATAGATATGCAAAGCATACTGGAGTATGGGGCTTGGCTTGTACTAGTTTTCTGATTTTACTGCACATATTATTGTATTATACTGTGGTTATTCATACATCTTTAATCCATATTCTCTTATAGCTAGAAACCTTTTTTCCTACCTCATAGGACTATTCATAAGACTATTGCCTGCAGGAACTTAATCCATCTCTGCAGCCTGCGTTGATGACTCTTTGTCTCAGGTTATGTACACTAAGAGGAAAGGTGTCCAGTCTCATCCTTTTCTCCTGAGAAGACACAGTAGTGATGAAGATTAGTTTGCAACATACACTCCCTGAATAAGTGTTGCCTATCTGCTCTAAGGAAAATACAGAAAGCCAGGCAGAACTACCCCAGAGACACAAATTTGATATATATATGCTGGCAGTTGGACCACTTTATACACAATGAGCTTCCTAGAAGTCAGCTTATCTACACTGTTAGGAATATGAAAATATTTTAGCAATTAACGACCACTACCAAAGAAAGTGGGTTTATTTTTCATTTAGTCTTAATTCCCGTATTCATTCAATTACTGCTTCACAATTATTTGCTGCTCCAGTTCTACTTCCAAACTCAAATCTCCTAATGAGAGACTCTAACTCCATCCTCAAGCAATCACTTAAAAATATTATTGCCATTTTATCTTCTCTCTTACTTACTTGCTGTATTTAGGCACTTCTCTGGCTACCACTGCACTAAACAACAAATTTAAGCTTCTAGCTAAAAGATCTGATATACTTCAGTCGTGATGACTTTTATGAAGTTGAGGTTTTCTGATTATCAGTCTGGATCTAATTTTAGCCCATATAGTCATTAAAATAGCAGCAATTGTTATTCAGTCACAAATCTCAAAGCCATGAGGAGAAGATAATATCCAGTTGGCCAGGATAAGCTGTCCAGCTGGCCTTTTAAGGCAGTTCTAACTCTCTTTTGTACCTTTCTATGAAAGAAAGATCGCAATATTTAATTAAATAACATTACATAGATTTGATAACATACTAAAAGTTATTACATTAATAGATGATAATACAAAATACTTAAAATGGTACAAACTCTTCATTCAGGCTAGAAAATGTTTTTGAGTGGACAACCAGCAACATAGCATGGTGACTAAATTCTTTATATCATTGGTAAAATCTTCTGCTCCTTTATAACTCTAATATTCATAAAACTACTAATAAAGACATGGTACATTGTGAAATCTATTTCTGTTTTCACAGCTTGCATTCATTTTGAAAGGATCTTCAGAAAGATTGCTATCTTCTTTTTGTAATAGGAAGAAAGCAGCACAGTTTTACACCTTTTTCTTTATAAGAAATGCTTCTAGTTCCCAGTAATCAACTTGTCAGTCTGTGGTTGCCAAATTTTCAAGGTAGATGCCTGATCATTAAGAATATTAATCAACCTGGGAGCACCTGAAAAATTACAAGAACTATTTCATAGCTGAACCTGCTGTTTCCCCCGTCTTTTTATTTTTCTTTGTGAAGCCACAAGAATTGGTCCCTAGACCCCAAAGTGTGTGTACCATCAGTTGAAAATCACTCCTTCACAAAAAAGGGGAAGCTTAAAACCCCAGTAATTTTGCTAACAGACTTAAAAGCATTGGGTATCTTTGTATCTAGGTTTTCCTACTAGAAACATTAGGTTCAGATGTAATATTAATTTAGAAGATACTGGCAGACCAATATCAGATTAATGAAAAGTCCATGGTGTCCTGTCAATTTCTAATAACAGCCCTTAAAAAGTGAAGAACAATAGGGTGTTATCAAACTAACAAAAAATTCTGCACATTCATTATTTAATGAAAACTTTGCTAAGCCATAGATTGATTTCTGATGTACCTCCACTAATTCAGTTAAATTGCATCATATGAATTCAATCTGAGTGATTCACAGCACTCTAATATTTAGTTAGAACCCTTACTGCCTTTTAATGCATATATGTTTCATCTGCTAACGACATGAAAAGTATGATTTGGTAAGCACAGGCATCTTGAGCGAATACTTCCTCTCTCTTCCTGAACACTGAACAATTTCCGTTTTACTGATTTAGGCTTTTCTGCGTACAGAACTCTTACGAGTTTTTAATCGACACCTTCACAGGTAAGGCTGCACAAGGCAGTGACAGTACCTTGAGCTATTTGTAAGGCAAAGAAATCTTCCCAACAGAGGGATCCATCTCAGCCGAGCAAGGCAAACTGCCCTGTTCTACCCAGGAGAGGGCACTCTTACACCTGGCCACGCAACCGGACATGGACACCTATAGGAGGAACAGGAAAGTTAAGATGACATCTTAAAACCCGGTCAACTTGCGCGACCAGTTAGTTATTTTTATGATAACGCTAATCACCGGTAAGCTGAATCATCCAGACGCTGCCACAACAGGAACACAATATGACAGACAATAAAAGCGCGGGCTAAATTTACTCGTAATCTCCAAAATGTGGTGACCGATATGTGGATAAAAAAGACAATTTCTGCATTTCTCTGCTAAAAGCTGGGATCATAGAAAGAGAGCTGTAGGTGTACCTTTCGTGGAAAACGGAGGTTAAATTTAAAAATAACCTATCTATATGAATATTAATTGTTGCCTTTTTTAAAATAAAGCATTATTATAAATGAGCATACAAACATTTAAATGCAAAGTGCATATAATCTAATACTGACACAGCCTGTAAAGTTAATCCTTATATAGATATCTCATTAAATAAATAAAATTAGAATTAAAAATGCTACAGGTTCAACCCCTGTTTCTGAAGGGACTGAAATCAATATACATATCTCTTGAGACAGCTTTCCTCTCCAATAAGTATTCCTCCAGCAACAATGAGAGAAGATCATGTCTGACATTTTTGATTTTTATAAACTAAAGAAACCAAGATGAGGAGGTGGTAGTTTTGTTATGCAAGAAATAAAACAGTAAAAGAGGAATAGAATGCTGCATACTGCAAAGTTATTGTTTCAAAAATCTCATTATTCTCTAATCACAGGGGACATTCTCAATAATTCCAAATTTTCTCTTGAGTAATTCTACTAGAAAAATGTCCTACTGATATGAAAAGAATAAAATTAGAAAAATATTGAAATGAGAAAGAGATCACCAAGAATCTTAACTTGAAGAACGGAAAGTAAATCATACTTAGTGCTGTTGTAAGCATCTTGGAGTCCCCAGGGTGTACATGGGGCTGAGAGAGAAGAACCATGCACTTGGTGACTATATTGGATGTACAGCAAGTCCAATGTGGCCAAACTTTGCATGAGCCATGGCCACCTTTCCATGAAAATGTGGGGAACTGTTTCGTATGTATAGGTTGCATGATAGACAGTGTTTCCCATATTACATGGGATATGACATAGTGTTTAGGATGTTTGGTTATCCCAGCATTGGCTACTGAATATTGTTAGCCTTTCCATACTGAGAGCTTAGGCAGAGGCGTTACAACTGCTGACCTTACATTATAGGGACTAATCCTGTCAACTTTCCTCTTGCAATAATCTTACATAGTTTGAACTTCATTTAATACACCATATCTCCTGCTCCCACTTCCAGAAGTGTTTCAAAACAATATGCCAAGCATAATAAACAATGCATAGATACTCAGAGTTGTATCTCCCACTCTGTTAGTTGTGATCAACACCAATGGGCAAAAGCGTAAATCAATCTGCAGCCAGTTTGTAACAGCTGCTCTTGAAAGAACTGTTCAGTATGAGACTAAAATGATGATAGGATCAATGAAAGAACTGTCTCCTGAAATCATATATACTACAATTTTTTTAAATTCAAAAAATGAGCTATGTTCAATGGACTAGAGTTATACATTTTGTGTATGGATTTTCCTAAGGGCAAAAGAGAAACTAATGAGAACTTAATTCAGGGCTTTATTATCAACATACCATAAAATATATTAGGGACTCAGACATGGAAGTCACTCACATCTCACAAAGAGGTTATGTTCCCAATTTTTGTCTAAGCATTATCTTTTTTAACAAAGCAAAAATAAAACAACAAACAAATCCAACACCCCCCCCTCCCAAAAAAAACAAACCAAATGCCAAAACACCTATTCAAAGTCTATGGCCCTGTTCTACCCTAAAATCCTGTAGAATCTTCTGTAAAATAGTAAACTATGATGAAGTATAAAACAGTATAGGAGGTATAAAATTATACTGCCAGCATGCTGATTATGTAAGGTACTGATTTTTATGTAGATTTTGATCCTGGCAAAACTCACCGCTACTCTGTTCTACCAGCGAAAAGCCTTTCTATGTCTCACTTTCAGCAAAGAGAAAATTAACACAGTATATGGTGAATATGAAACAGTTGTGAGGTAAGTGAAAAACACCTGTTTAAGGTCAAGGGAAAGGAATGGGGTATACCAAGAAAAAGAGATATAGTAATTCATATTAATTTCATTTTTGCAGTAACACTCTGATGTTTGTAATCCAAATGAGCACATGAAAATTAACCTAGGTACAAACCAGACAAAATCGTTGCCCTTTACCATGGCTGTTACTGGATGTCTACTACCTGTAACATAAAAACATACTCACAGGAACACAAAGGATTTTGACACTTGAGAAAGGTCATGTTTTCCACTCCATTCAGAGCAAAATCTGAATATTGGAAGCTTAGCTTCTTTCTGTGAGCTGTCTGAAAAGACATGAAGGATTTAACCAGGAGATTTTATGTACTACCTTTATTATTTTTGTCTATAGTACTCATAGTTGCTCAGCATGCTTTATCTTTAACTTTCATCTAAGAGGCAAAAAAGAGTTATTATCCTTTCTTTATTGGTGAGAGCCAATGGCACAGAAAAGCCATGGCCTACCTCCTCAAAAGGAATTTAAAACACATCAGGAGAACTTGGATGTCTAAATTATTCTGAAGATGAAGGTCCAAGATCACACTATTAAGTCATTAAAAAGAAACAAGGCCTACTGCAAAATGGTCCTTTTAATAAAGGTATTGAAAACCTCAGCTGAAAAACTGGTTTGTATAATACATTTTAATGTTTTTATCTGAAAAAAAAATTAATTTGATGAACACGGTTCACATGGTTCAACATTTTTGCAGAAAAATGAACTTTTTCCAGTCAAACTACAGGGGAAGAGTAAACACATTAAAAGGACTCTATATATCCATGTATAGTTGACAGATTTAAAAAACGTATGGACTTTTTTTTGTTGCCTGGGCCTATGCTTTCTTTATAGTGTATATAATAGTCAAAATGCTGCGTATACTAATGGAGATAAATGAACAGCACTTCCAGATAACAGCCCTACCAGAAGTCGACATTTGTTGAGATAAATGTCTATGTTGTATGTTGTCCTGCACTGCATTGTTAAAAGGGGGCCCTATAAAATGTTTCTGTAAACCTTAATGTCTTGAAAGCCTCTAGTTCCTGAATAAACAACAGTTCAAAATGCAATCTCACGTTCCCCTCTGAAAATCTATGCTCTTCGATAGCATACCTTATTTTACACACCTCAGGTTAGAGTTATGGTTACTGTTACCCTATTTCCGAGCAGAAGCAGCATCTGTGGGTGCCCGTGTTCGCTTCTGCAATAAAATGCCCATTAAACAGGGCTGACCTTTAGCTTTTACTCTGCTTTTAAAACATTGTAGCAGAATCTGTGAAAAGAAGCAGTTCCTTTCACTGTCCCCCTGTTCCTGGGCCTGCAAGTTCCCCTGGTCCTGCGTGAGGAGGCATCAGGGTCTCCAGGGGGAGGGGGGAATGAGGATGAGGAGCAGGTCTGGGAGGGAGATGTAAGGAATAACATTTTTCTCTGCCCAGCATAATAGGGAAAAAAAAAAATAGATGAGAACCGCTGTTAAGGGCCCGGGTGAGCAGATTCTCAAGTTACGTGAGAGCCCCCTGGTTCTTTTTGCTCGGGGGCTTCACCAGCAGACACACCAGCTGCTCTTTGATCCAGCTGTCTCCTCAGCAACACCTCGGACATTTCTCGCGCTACCGCGGCCCCGGTCCAGCCCTCCCAAGGGTGCTCCTCCACCCGTTCGCCGGCCCGGTGCCTCAGGGCTCACCCCGCTGCGGGTACAGGGCCGGGCGGGAGCCATGACGACACAACGGCCTCCGCTCTGCTCCGGGGCCCGCCCGCGGCGGGGCTCTGCCTGAGGAGGTGCCTCCTCACGCTCTCACCACGGACCCGCCCGGCCCGTGACAGGGGCGAGCGGCTCGGGCAGGTGTCTCCCGGGACGGGCGGGTGGGCGGCCAGCAGGGCGAAGCCCTGCGCCTCCACGGGTGGGCAGCGCATCCTTCCTTCGGGGTCAGCGGGGAGAAAGCGGCCGAGAGCGCACACGCCGCAGCCGCCCCGTCGGCAGCGTCCAGCCACGGCCCGTCCAGCCCCGCCGCCGCCCCGGTGCCGCTCCGGCCGCGCTCCCGCGGCCCCTCCTGAGGAGCGGCGGCCTCCCTTTCGCGCATGCTCGGCGCGGGCGCCATTTTGGTAGGGCCGGGAGTTCTCCAGCGGAGCGGCGGTGGAGCTCGCTGGGCCCGGCGTGGAGGGGGCGAGGGGTGCCCGCTGCGGAGATGGCCAACATCGCGGTGCAGAGGATCAAGCGGGAGTTCAAGGAGGTGCTGAAGAGCGAAGAGGTCAGAGCCTTTCCCCCCTCCCCCTGCGCGCCGCCGCCACCCTCCCCCGTGTGAGCGTGGGCAGCAGGGGACGGTGCGGGCGCCCCGCCGGCCTTCGCGGGGACCCCGCACTACCCTCGGCCCCACCTCCCCGTGCTGGAGGTGGGCCTGTCCCACGGCCTCTGGGAGGGGAATGGCGATTCCTGGGGAGACAGGGCCCGCCAGCCGTTGGGAGGAGGAGGGGGCCGCAGGAAGAGCGGCGGCAGGGCCCGAAGAGGCTGGGGGGGCCGGCCCCCGGCGAGGCTCCCGGCGGTCGGTGCTCGGGAGCGCCGCCAGGCCAGAGGCCACGGGGCGGGGCGGGTGGGGCCGGCCCGGCCCGGCCTCCGCGGGGACCCCCAGCACGCGCCCTCCCGCGTCCGCCCGCGCGGCACCGGCAGGGCCGGCAGGGATGGATGAGGCGGATTGGGGAGGGTGAGGTGGGGGTACGTGATCCCTCACATCCCCTTCAGCTGACCCCTTTGGCTCGCCAGTGCCAGAGGCTGCAGGGTACGGGTTTAATGTTTGGGTTTTTTTAGCGGTTGCCATTAAACCCCCATTTAGCTTTCCTGTATACAGAGCTTCCTTTATCCCACTGCAGGCTTACTCACCTTCAGATGGATCCTTTTAAAGCCTCACTTATTTCAGTCATGTTACCTCGTTTCCTGATCAGTATGTTCAGAGGTATATGGTGGTCAGTAAAAGAAGCTGACTACTTTCAGGGCAGCAGTAAAGAAGTTCTGATCAGTTTGGGGGAATATCTAGCAGTGTTTGCAGGGTTGCATCAATACAGCTTTTGCTGTGTCTGTGTCTGAGTTGGTGGACGTCAGCCAGATAGGTTTTAATGGTTGTGTCGTCATTGTCGTCCTACTTGGGATGATGTTGCAGGTTAGATGCTTGTGAAATATTAATGTGAATATGTAACTCTTAAAGCAGGTGTTTCAGAAATCTGGACGTGTTCTCAGAGAAAAAATTGAGAGGATAATTTTTGAAAAGTACTAATGGCTTAAGGAAAACACATTTAAGGTAGCAGTAGTTGATGTACTTTTAAATTGTGTGGGAACACATTGTTGCTATGTGGGTTGAACTAGCCCCTAGAAAAACGTAAGGGCCTTGTTTTACAGCTGCCTTTAGAGCCCAGGCTGATTTTGCCAAGCTATTGCACAGCAAATACAGAATTGCATGGAGACCAAGAGAAATTTCCAGGTGGATACCTTTATACTAGAGCTAGAGAATGTGGACCTCATACCCCATATAACCAGCTGATACAGTGGAAACAAAGAAGTGTGTTTGGAAGTGCTTTGTAAAGGCTTCAAAACCCTTTCCCTTTGCTTTATGTAGAAAAAAAAAGGAAACCTTAACTTACATGGGTTTTGGAGGTGGTCCATGATTAATTTTCTTACTGTAAAGGTTGGATCCACTGTGCACATTTTTGATTATTTCTGTTTGTTTAGTCTGCAGGGCTGTTACAGAATTTTGGAAATGGATATTATTGTAAAACAGCCTTTGAGCTGCCTAAAGCTAGCCAGGAAAAAGGTCATAATTCTTATGAAATTCAATTAATGGAATTTCAAAATCATAGTAGAGCATACATCTTGATATTTCTTTTTCTTCTGCCATTAGCAAGCTACCTAAGTATCATGCTGATATATTAGTATGTATAAAATTGCTGTTTACAGACTATACTAACTCCTATGTCTTGAATGCAAAATTTCAGCATTACTCAATGGTTATCAAAGTGGCAAACAAAATTTTTTTGTGAATGTTTGCACGTTCCAGGGCAGTCAAACTATGGTGTCATTATCGCTATGCATGAAATCATATGGAGTGGGATGATGAATGAAGGCCCAACTAAATACTACAAATCACAAAACAGAAAGAAGGAGTTTTCTTACTATTTACTAAAATTATTATTAAACCTGGATTCTTCAAAAATAAACAAAGCTGTTTAATGAATGGCAATGCTAAATTTGTTGTTTAGAAGTTTTTAAGCCCCTTTCTGAAGGCTAAGTGGCTCACATTATCTGTTCTTAAATTATTGTTGATTTAATGCTTTGAACTACTTGAAGAGGAGTTCCCCCAGTGTTTCCTTATAGATGTAATAGGAGCATAAATGCCTGGGAAGGGGGTGAGCGCGCAGGGAGAAAAATATATGGAAGCTTGTTCTGTGTCTTCTTCCACTACACACCTTTATGCTGAAACGGAGTGGTGGAACTGGAAGTGGTTTTAAAAGGGAGAAGCTGGATGGCAGTTGATTCCTTCTGCATTTGAAGTATGTGTTGGCAGTGCTAAATTCAGAATGAAAAAAGAATTCTGTAAAGTGTGTTTATCCTTGCTATGGATAAGGATCTATGAATCCTTGCTACTCAGGACTAAGTATACTTTTCATATTACTTAGCACTTCCTGTTTCCTTGACTTTCTGGGAAATAGCTAAAATGTGAAATACTACCTTGCTCTCTGGTTTACAGATAAGAGATGAAGGGTCTTCCATATTTTTAAGTTGAGTCTGGGACTTCTTGAGTGTTTTGTGAAAGTATTTAAAGTCTTTTCTCACTTGAGGAAGGGAAAAGTATTTCTGCACTGCTTGCTTTATTATTTCTAGTTTCGTTATAAAGATGACATTGTGTTAAGAAGTAGGGTATTGTTTATGTAAGAGAGATACTTGTAACTTTGCATCTCTTAAATATTTGAATTAAATAGATAAAACTAACTAAAGTTTCTTTGTCAGGAGTGCTCTCTAAAGCATGATTTTTAAACTTTTTACTTTTGTGTGTGGAGAAAGCTTTACAGTTCTAAGGCAGATGAGGTGTTGCGCATCTGTAATAAAGATGAAATTGTTTAGTTAGTCTAGGTAGTACCTTGACTGGTTAAATATGTGTAGACAAGGGATCAGATGTTCCACTTCATCTCTTTTCTTGTTCTGTCATTTCATTAATCTGTTATTTTGTTGGTTTTATGGGCTGAAATTCTAAAGCTACAAAATGCCTTTTGAAGAAAAGTATAAAGGCGCAGCATAGTGGAGAAACTAATAAAGAGGTGGAAGGAGAATAGTATCCTGCTTTTACTAAATAGGAAAAAGTTTTAGTGAAGGTTAGCTGGTATTATTTTTAGATTAAGTTACTGGAATGCTACAGTGGGTAGCCAAATCCTTACCTGCTCTCTGTTTACAAGTAGCTGTCTAATGAGAGGGAGAACTTGCCTGGCATTTAATAGTAAATAGAAACATTTTGAAAGATGTTGTGGTCACTTAAAGACTGATGCTAAGACGTGTTGTAATTGATCAGGGATGTTAAACGTTATGTGTGACTTGTTTTTGTAATTTAATAAAGCATCAGTGTTCACTTGGAAGAAATTATACTATGCTAGCAGTGAAGGATTCAATGTTTAATTGGCCATCCACTTTCTTTTATCATGTGGAAATATAAGGTGTTTTCTACTAATTGATACCTTTTGCAGTATCTGATATTGAAGGTAACACATTGGGAAACATAGGTTCCTTCTTGCAAGAATAGAATTGCTGGTATATCTACCATAAAGTGTTCTTCTCTTACAAATATGAAGAGACAAGACATCTATGGCAGGTAAATCCAGAGAGAGCTGCGAGTAAATTAAACTCAGCTGCAGTTATGGAATATGAGTATCTTCATGAACAGATATCTGAAGTAGCAGTTGAAATTTGTAACTTGCTTTAACCCAAAACAGCATTGAAGTGAAGGTAGTAGGTTAATAACAAAAACTTCAAGTACTTCATTTCCAAGAATGAAATCAGTGTTTGTTTTGGAGTGTGCTATATATTTCAGTGATTTACAGGCAAAAGGGAAGGGAAATATAAGTGTAGTCTGCCATACCTTTCTTAGACTTGTAAAGACCTACTGAGTAGCTCAGGTGTTGGCTTTTATCATTGCCTGTAGTGGTCTTGTGATTTATGTCAGTCTATAGTAAGATACTAAGTAACATCTTTGAAAATTTCTTGCTGTTTGGAAAAGCCACAGATGTTTAATCTTCAGGCTCAGAAAAACTTCATTGCTTTAGTTTGTTTATATTTGGGCAGTCTTGGGTACTAGATACTGAATTCACTAATGTGGAAACTTCTAGTTGTAGTTGTGCTTTAGTGTTAGTAGGATTCTTGTTTTTCTTCCTTTTTATCATGTAGAATCAATGCAGGTATTTACAAGAATGAGGTGTCTTCTATTGTGGTTCCTGAGTCAGAGACATATTTTTTTAAAACGGTATCCATTTTATGCTGATACATGTGCTTAACTTTTGAATTGTGACAATAGTCACATTGAAGTCAGTAGAAGTTTAGTGAGTGCAGTGGGATTGTTGTCATTGTTTAATTCCAGTGGGCAGCTAAATACTGTTCAGCTGCTCAATCAGATGTCCCACTCCCCACAATGGGCTAGGAAGGAGAATTGGAAAAAGGTAAAACCGGTGTGTTAAGATAAGAGCAGTTTAATAATTGAAATAAAGCTAAATATAATAATAATAATGAAAAGGGAGATTACAAGAAGAGAGAGGGGAATAAAACCAGAGAAAGACAAGGGATGCACAGTGCATTTGCTCACCACCTTTTCACCTCTTCCCAGCCCATCCCAGCAGCAATCAGCAGCTCCCAGCCAATCCCCCCAGTTTCTCTACTGAGTGTGGCATTCTATGGTGTGGAACATCCCTTTGGCCAGTTCGGGTCAGCTTCCTGGCCATGCACCCTCCTGGCTTCCTGTGCATGTGCTCACTGGCAGAGTATGGGAAACTGAAAAGTCCTTGACTTAGAGTAAGCTGTACTGAGCAACATCAGTGTGTTATCAATAGTATTCTCAGACTAAATCCAAAGACTAAATCCAGCCCTGTACTAGCTACTAGGAAAAAAATTAACTCTGTCCCAACCAAAACCAGGACAACTGTTTGTGTGAATAAAGCTGGAGTGTGCTTACTCAGTTGAAATATGCAGAAGTAAAAAAAAGGTGTAGACATAAGAACGTTTGAACTATCATTATTGCATTGGTACCAGTCTCTCTCAGTCTCTTAGAAGGCTTGCACATGATTAAAAAAATGTGTATGAGGGGGTTTCAGCACACTGGAGCTTGGGGCTGCTATGCACAAAGGGATCTTAGTAGGCTGGAGAAATGAATGTCCTGGAAGGAACCTTTTGAAGCTCAGCTGAGGTAGGTGCCAAGTCCTGCACCTGGGAGGAAGTAACTCCATACCATCCATATGTACATTCAGGAGACTGACTGGAAATGAAGCAGTCTGTCACGAAAAGAACTTCATGACCTAGTGAAGAGCAAGTTGAACGTGCTGATGGCAAAGAAGTCCAACCGCATACTGGGTTGCATCAGCAAGAATACAGTCAGTGAGTTGTGAGAAGTGATTCCTCACCTCTTTTCTGTGCTTGTGAGACCATGTGTGGTGTTCTGTGTCCAGATACATACTGGAATGAACTGAGCAGAAAACTGTCAAGGTGGTTAAGGAACTGGAGCACAAGATATGTGAGAAAAGGGTGAAAGAGTTCATATTGTTGAGAGAACTATTGAGAGAGGGACATCTTCTTGTTATCTATAAATACCCAATGAGAGGCTCTTGAGAAGAGCCAGACTTGTCGCAGAAGTGCATGGGAATATGATGAGAGGTGGCCGACACAAGCTGGAACATGGGAAATTCTGACCAGACACTGGGGAAAAAAATTACTATGATAGTAGTCAAACATTTAAGCAGCGTGATCAGCAAGACATCGTAATCTCTGTCCTTGGAGTTGTTCAAAACTCAACAAATTCTTGAACAATCTGCTTGTGTTGGACCTGCTTTGAGCAGGAGGTAGGGACTAGAAGCCACCCAGCTGTCTCTACCTGCATGATTACAGAGTCTCTAGTATAAGTTTGGTTTTTAATTACTGTTTCTGTTTGTCAAAGAAAGCATACAAGTGTTCCAACTCTGTCACCACATCTGGTAAAACCTTCCCTGTAAACAAATTGAAAAATTTAAAAGTAGACCTAACCCTAACCCATTTTGTTCAAAGGTTTTCACTATTGTATGACAGTCACAAATAATTCTTCCTTTTCAAATTGGAGGCTGAATTTTTCTGGTAGATGCAAAGCTTTAAGGGTTTTTCTGTTGAACAAGTTATGGTTTGGAACCCTGAAGGTAGAACAAATACGAGCTTCTTTAAGCTTCATTTCTCTGAAATGTGAAGATCATCTTAACTTTAAAATAGTTGTTTGTGAGATCTTTTGTACATTGCCAAAAATAATTTTGTCTACTGTGTTTTTAGCCATGCCTATGGTTTTAGGCAAGACAAGGTTTAGACCTGTTATAACTGCATAAAAAGGATAGTGAAATGCCATTGCTGTGCATCTTTGGATTTCTTAATCCTGTCTGTGTTGGTTATATTTTCTAGTTTGTACTGGAAAATAATGGAGAATGATTCTGTAGGTCTTTGCCATCAAACAAGTTTGTCCATAAATGTTGAGAAAACTGCATGTTATTCTTGCATCTAGTATGATCTTTCAGAATTATTAGGTTATTTGTAGTTAACACCTGTTTATCTGAACCATATAGCTGTTTCTCAAGTTCTGTGAATACCAGTTCACTTTTAGGATCAGTATTATGTAGATATTTATCAGTAGTAGTATTAAGAATACTACTTAAATCTGTGATTTAAAATATACAATGTCAGTGATCATTTGACCAGACCTATGAGTTTGCCAAGTACTGGTAGTGGGAATATTTGTGCAGAGAAGGCAAGATCTATTGCTTTTTCCTATGTTCAGTTGGTGACTTTTTTTTATGTTGATGTGTATTCAGTTGAGTCCATATTTGTAGTGAGTGGGCTACATATCAGCTGGCAGAATCCTAAAGATTTTGGGAGTAAGTGGAAAACAGAAAAAGAAAAACTTTAGTCTCCACTGGAGTCAGACTCATTTGGTTGTCTTTGGTAATGTCATAAAAACCTGAGGAAAGAGAGCAGTCCCTGGTTACAGAGGTGGATTAGTCAGTTTAGGATGAGGGGATAGATTGTAGCTGATGATAGTACCCTCTGATAACAACCCTGTGTGGACCTAAAGCAGTGCTAGAAATTAGCCAATCCGTTACCAATTCCAGTCTTGCATTCATTCTTCTGTGCTTGTTTCCAGGAGTTTGGCTTTAATAGGAAAGAAGTGTACGAGTCCTAAGGTTAGTTCACTTTATGTAGTATGAGATTTAAATAAAGTTAACATTTTATCATAGTAAATTTGTGTAAGTATAAACTTCAAGAAAGTGCTGGTTAGCAGTCCAGTGGTCTTTATTTTGTTTTAAGCTACTGTAGGTACTTAGAGTAGTTCTTAAATTATTTACATGTTAAATGGTTTCTAGATTTCTGAATTTCATAATCCTAATAAGCACTGTTGCCATTATTATACTTCATCACTTTTGCACTAATAATTGCTGCTGGTATTAAATTGAGAAAACGCTTTATGTTAAAGTTTATCATTAAAATGCAGGCTATCTTTTTGTCTTTGACAAGCTAAGTAAAACTGCTGCAATTCAGATTTAGAGAAAGGAATCAATTTAGTTCTTTTGTGGCAAAGAATAGGAATTTTGGCAATTAATATTCTATATGGCACTCTAGGGATGTTTCACAGAATCATTGAATATTCTGAGTTGGATGCAGTCCACTTCTGCACTCTTGACTTATCCATCATTCTCCCTTGAGATTATATCAGTGTTAATATTTGTTATATTTGAAATGGGAGCACTGAATATGCTCATCCTGAGTATTTAACAAAATAGTATCTGCATCATAAATAAAGTATCTCTGTGAGTAGCAAAAATAACTTTGTTTGAGTACCAGATCTTTGTTTGTTAATCTTGTGTATTGCAACAGAATTGTGCTAACGTCACTGATTGCTCCTGTCTATCCTTCAAAGTGTCTGCACATGAGGAAGATACTGTGAATGTCAGTGGCTACAGAAGAAGCTTCATTCAGTGCTTATGCTTTATTGGACACTGTAGAAGTCAATCCTGCAGTATAACTCTAGTTTGGCTATGCCAATGTCTGAGAGAGCTGGGCTCATCCTGTGTGTCGTTCTTCTGGATTGCTGATAGGAGCTGTCCTGTCTACCTTGTCACAAAACACATAGGAAACTAATTGAAGTTCATTATTTAATGATTTTTATTCATTATTAGCCAGTATGATCAACAATTTGTTAGGTAAGACTAACAAAAGACTGTAAGTCTAGTTACTTCAAAAAAAGGCAAGTTTAGGGTAACATGCCGTCAGATTCTAAAATACATCTATAGAGTGTTTTAGGAAGGGAGGAAAAAACTCAAACCCACAAATACATTAGTCCATATTTTATTTAAACAGGTTTTTTAGCTCAAGCTGAATATATTTCACTTTTTATTTTTAGCTGAAGGGGAACTGTGAGAAAGTATTTTTGGGTTCTATGTTAGGATGTGTTAAAGTACAAGAGTCTGTGATGAAATAAGGCAGCATACATGAATGGAAATCATGGTAGCTGTGCTGTATTTGCTTCCTTTCTGGAAGCTCTTAGATCCTTCATGGTGTTTAAGTATGTCCTTCCAGTTTGGAATAAGAGTGTCCATGTGGGAAGCTAGTACAGAAAAACTGTTCTGAACTATTTTCACAAGTCTTCAAGCTTCTTCAAGCTCTGAGACTGTGAGTGAATTAGCATAATTAATTTTAAATGAACTGAATCCTGTGATTCCTTTATATGTAGAATTGCAAACAACCTAAGTAGGGTAGATATACAGAATTGACTGCAGAGTCAGCATCAAATGGTTTTGTATGTTCATAAAACGATTAATTCAAAGGATGGTTAAAAATGATTTTTAAAGCACACTTTATCTGCAGGGTATTTCAGTTGTTCTACATCAAAAACAGAACCATGCATAAAAATATAGGAAAAATGCATCTTTTCTTTCCCCCCTTACTTTCCTGGAGGGAACAGGAGTCCTTTGCACTATACCCACACTGACGTTGAGTATCTTAGCTGGCTCAGGTCACGTCTGGGTAACTCCTGCACACGATTTGTGCTCCAAGGTACGGTAAGTATCTTGCATAGCTTGACACAGTGCAGG
Source organism: Eopsaltria australis (assembly GCA_034509425.1). Taxonomy (NCBI): domain Eukaryota; kingdom Metazoa; phylum Chordata; class Aves; order Passeriformes; family Petroicidae; genus Eopsaltria; species Eopsaltria australis. Next base: position 662,096 of record JAVTVJ010000494.1, read on the forward strand.
GGCCCTCAGAGCAGTACAGGAGTGTACGTGCGCGGTTCTGCACATACCTTGCATGGCACAGCTCTACCAGTTTAACCACACTATCCCTTAGTGAGACAAGTAGTGATTGTGTAACTGCACTTAGGGCTTGTGCCAGGAGAGCTGTGTCAATTACACCTCTGGTCTCCATGGCTGATGGGATGGTTTTGTCAGAAATAGTTTAGACACACTAGAGCTGAAGTTTAAGAATTCTTTTAACTTGTATTAAGGCAGTTCCAGTAAACAGTGTCATATTCCTCTTCCAGACTCATCTCCCTGCTTTTGTGCTCCTTCTCTTACTTGCAGTGCTTGTGGTAAATCAAATCAGGGGTTGGGTTAAAATGGAAGAACTGTCTTGCTAATATGTTGTTTATTTCAGATGTTTGCTGTGAATCTTCCCCCTTCCTTTACATTATTTCTACAATCAGAAGGGAAGTAGGACCTTGGCCATTGTTAGACTGGTTTAAGGTGCTGTGGAAGTACAGTCTCATATGTGTTTTGGTAAAGTGATGTTTTAACAGCTGAACATTAGCAGGAGTGGGTATTTACCTACCTTAAATTAAAAAAAGTTCTACTAAAACTTTGTGGTGCTCCAGGTCTAACTTGCAAAATGAAGATGGTTTTAATATTTGAGATATTTTGTGTTCTGTCAGGAAAAGAATATCCCTCAGTATTGTTCTTGTATGTAAACATACAATATAAAATTTTAAGGTTTGTACAGATTTAATCTCTTGATAATATGCTTTAAAAATATTTTAACAAGATGAATTTAATAAGTAAAATTGTGATAAATACGAAAATTCTAGACTGTCTATCCACAAGTAATACAGAAGTTACACAGTATTCATACTTGTAGCTCCTTAGATACATTAAAATACAAGTTACTTATTAGTAACATAGTATTTTGATCAGCGAATGAAACAAATAGTATGCAAAAACAATGTTACCTACTTTTACTAGAACACATGTAACCCTAGAAAATATGTGTTAGTGCAGAGGGATGAAATAGGATGTGGAATTTGGTAGAACTTCCATGACTGAAATTATTGATAGGTTTAAAGAATATGGGAACATTTTAAGAAAATGCATTTCTTGGTATTGACCTTTTCTTATCTAGGAAAACTGCTCTTTAATGTGCTTTAGACGGAAGTGTTTCCTCTCTCCTCGTTGCCCTGCCCCAGACGCTGAATTGTTTCACTCTAGCGCTTCTCTGTGCTTTGAAGGTCAGCAGGCTCTTGCTCTAGAATGCAGATGTGATCTGCTGGTCTCAGCTGGTAGTGCAGCGTGTGTACTTCACAGCACTGTGGTAATTATGTGGCATTTCTGCTTCTCTTAATAATAACAAGCTCAGGATATGCATCTGATTTTGGCTTTTAGGATGGAGTGAGTCTGGAGGAATATTTTGAAAGTATTCTGCTATTCCCTCTTGCTTTGGTAGCTCTTTGAGGGCATGGCAGGGTGGCAGTGGGAGTGTAAAAAAATTTTTTTTGGTAAGTTGAATTTGCCATTTTGTTGCAGAGCAGTGCACTGCACTTTGCTTCCTAGTTGAGTGATACCTCCTCCGTTTTTTATGTTTTCCATTCCTTATGAAAGAGTGAACTGAGTGGATGCAGTGTTCTTACTCTAGGATAGCAAGGGGTTAAGATGGGAGAATGTTAGTTTGAAGAGAAGGGACATGAGAGGCTGGTATTGACTTCTTAGGCAGCAGCTGAACAGGTGAGCTTTAGTTAGGAATCTTCCTTTCTGTCATATCAGTGAAGGAGGGAGAGCTGAACCATGTGGACTAAGTTGAGAATGGTGCCTTAGCAAAAGAACTTAAGAAAATAAGAAGAAAAATATTGCAAAACAAAAGTCCTTTGAATATTTATCCACAGATTTGCAAAGAGTTGGTAAATAGGATAAGAATGCACTTGGTTTTGGTATTTTATTTATTTAAATAATTTTTTAATAGAGTAAACCGCTACTGCAATATTGGAGTCTTTTGCTCAATACAAGTTGACTCAGAGTGCTTATAGCCTTGTGCAAAAATTGTGTTACTGATTTCACTGGGATATTCAGGTGATCTTTTTCTGTAAATCTGTTGAGATATATTCATGGCAGATTTCAGTGTAGAATAAGATGGTTGTGGTAGAATATAAAATGGGTGAGAGGGTAAGAAGAGTTTATGAGGCACTAGTAACTTTATAGTATGACAGTTTAATTTTGCTAGCATGGCTTCAGACTAGGGTGAAGGATTTTTTACTTTATTTGGCTTATTAAATATTGAACCTTATAATGTCAGTTAAAAATCTTTGGATGTTCTAAAGTACCTACTTCACATTTGTAAGTCATGGTTATAATAAAGAAGTAACTAAATTTTTATTAGATTTTATGTAGGTTTAGAAGTGGTTATTGCCAATTTACCTCAGATGAACCAATAAATTTAAAATCCTGTCTGAAAGATAAAGAAGTGATATCATTTTGTTTCTGTGATTGGGAAAACAATTAGTGATTGAAAACATTTCTCATGTACAAAACCTCCTTCACAAATTTTGTCCTTGGTTTAGAAGATTCCAGAGACATTTTTAAAGCTTATTCCTTAATATTTGCTGAAATTTTTGTATGTATGTTCTTTAAGATTTTTGTTACTTTCTTAAAACTCTTTCTTAATGTGTAAGGGGCTAGTCTTAAACCCATGAATGATTACAGAGTTTTAATACTTAACTGATTTTAGTGCAATTAGACTTGTTTATGTGCATCATTTATCATTTATACATGTCTTTTCAGGTTAGTTTTTTTTGACTTAGTTTTGTTTATGTGTATATATATATATATATATATATATATATATACAGACACGCTTTTGTTTCTAGAGTTTTCTCTGAGCTCTCCTCTGTAAAATAAAGTAAATGAACAACAAATAATAGTACATGATCCAATATTGAGTATGTTTGCCCTTGAGATTGTAGAAAATAATTTTATAAGACCAGTGAAATCACAAACTGCAGGTAATTAATTCCTGTATGGAATAGCAGGGTTTTGTGATTTTGTTTGGTTTTGGTTTTTTTTGTTCTTTTTGTTGTTGTTGGGGTTTTTTGGGTTTTTTTTTTCCCTATACAGTGTAATTCAGAAGTAGCCACTGGGTTTTAAATCCCAGATCTAATTCTGTTTAAGTTGGTTTTGTGTGTGTTGTTTTTTGTTTCTATAAATGCTATTTACTGCCTTGGCCTTTATACCCAAAGATACTTGAAAGGAATGTGCATGTGTTGTCTGAATATGTGAGGAGATACAGACAGACCTAGAACATGAAAATAATAACTCAGTTTGACACTATTATTTTTAAAATAATATGCTGAAGTTATTAATATTGTTAATAAACATTATTTCCTTTTTTAGTTTTGACACCAATAGTTAAAAACATAGTATGTTTGCTGATGTATGCATTTACGTTTCTGTAGAGGAATTTCTTATACGGGGATTAAAGTTCTAATGTGAAGATATTGTCACGAGGGAGACAAGTAGAGCTGGTTGGTTCTAGGAAAACTTCACTCAACATTTTTGTTTATGTCATCATCATCCAGTATTAAGTTTATAATGTTTGGTAGCCATGGCTGATGTGGAAATGTGAGGATTTGGTTTGGGTTTGTTTGTTTGGGTTTTTTTGCTTCTACTCAGGAGTGTTCAACACAAGTCAAGTCTACTGTCCATGCAATTAAACAAAAATTAATTAGAAACATCTTATTATTACATTTTTAGTTCAACCTATCAGTATCTGTCCATGCATCAACTACTCTGATAATAGGCATTTTTATGCTGATTGCTTGAGATTGACTCTCTGGTAGTGTCCTTATCAAAATAACTGAAGACTTTGGAGGCTTTTTTAGAAAGCATAAAAAATTCTGATGCACTTGTAATACCTATTTCTAAAAAAAATAATTTTCTCTATTTCAGTCTTTATAAGTATACTTACCCCAGGATCAAACTTGGAATATATAATTTTCTTCTGCTCTTAGTAAATATGGTAAATAGTGTTTTGTTTGTGAGAAATAAAATTCAGAAGAACAATGCAGTTTTTAATAGCCTGTCTTAGTATGCTCCTTTGTGTTGATATGTAATGGTTTTGTCCGTTTATTTTATATGAAGGAAAATTTTGGATTTTTAAGAGTAAACTTACTGAACTAGTGAAGAGGATAACAGGCCATGAAGAAATTAAAGAAGTTTTTAAAGACAGGTTGAAGAGGAGAGAAGGAAATAAAAAAGGAAGGCTCAGAGAAAAGGTTGGATTTACTGCAGAAAGCAGACAGGTCCTCAAATTGGGCAGGCCTGTGACTATGGTGAATAAGGAGAACAGAAGAGCTTGTTGTCTGCTGACAGTAATATTACAGAGTCCAGAGCTGCTCTCTAAAATGATTTTAGTAGAAGTGAAGATGTGTGATAAAGTCTTCACAGTGGCAAAACTTCCTCTTCAAATTTTCTGCTGGATTGAATTGTGTGTTCTTTACAAGGAAGCTACTCAAATATAAAACTAGACAGTATAATTCCGGATTTTTTTTAAAGAGGAAGCAGGTGAAGACAAGTCAAAATATTATCAATCAGTGGTTACTGTGATAAATGTGATTGAGTGTCCTATCTTTGGAAGATGCTCACAGAAGGACACTTGATGAAGGATTGATTCATTTGGGTTTCTTTTTAGAGATAAAGTTTTTAGTAGTGAATAAAAGAACATAATACGAATCTTCCCCAACTTGTCTGCATCATATTTTTAGTTTAATCTCTTATACTTGGGTTTAGTTTCCACAAGGCAGAATAAAATTGGTTAAGTGTGACTATAGTAGTACAGAAAGAATCTTAGCAGTTGAGTTGGTCTAAAAGACAGCAAATCTTTTGACTAGACCCTACTGTGAATTAAGGGATGCATTTAAAAAGAAAAACAGCCATGCATAATCCATCTAGACTATCAAGAAATAAAGAGGGAATGGCATCATGCACTGTGTAGTATGTTGCATCAATTTTCCTCTCTCTCTGTCTTATATTCTGTTTGTTGTTTGGGTTTTTTTGGGGGGGGGGGGGTTTGTTTGTTTGTTTTGTTTTTTGTTTGTTTTTTTTTTGTTAGTCTTGATCAAAATATTTTTCAGGTGTGATAATGGAAAGTTCTGCTAGTGTTGGACTTACAGATTTCTAGAAAAGGATTTTGCTGTTGGATTTTTGGGCATTGTATTGTTACAGAATTTAGCTCTGAAAATGTGGAAATAAATACTACAAGTAATGGCATGGCTCGTATTACAGGTATTGCTACCCCAGTGATTTGGTCACTAAATTGTTACTGAATCAACAGGAGGTGATGCTGTTTTAAACTTGATGTGGAAGTGTATTGAGGTCTTTATAGAACTGCTTCTGGAAAATCAACTTGGGATGTGAGATCACAGGTTGATTCATAAATTCTGTTCTAAGATCATTGGTGTTAGAGAGTTTTTGAAGACCATTATTGTTGGTAGAGGTGGAGGCCAGGGATTTATTCTGTTAGAACTGCTAAAATTAAGTAATTTTATCCTACATGATCCTCATTAAAGAGAAATATTGTAGGAAAACACTCCAGATTTAATTTGATTAATAATCACTTTGGTGCTGTTTCTCCAGGGATGAAGGATAAAGCAATAGTTGTCAAGGTGAAGCTGAGCTGAATCTGAAGTGTCAGAATAACATGAAAAAAAGGATCTTCAGCTATGTAAAGAAAAAATTAATTTGGTATATGGAGGACATGGTAGAATTTAAGCATAAATGCAAAATTAAATTAGTCCCTACAATAAAGCAGTGCAGTATAGTCTGCTGTTTTTCCTTAAGGTTCTGTGCAAGTCAAATAAGGGCATGGAGAGAGCTACAGCTGTAGTAATGCAAGCAGTCATCTCAAAGTGGGGAACCAGGTTCACTGACTCTTGGAAGAAACTGACCTTAGTGTTAGGCTGTGTGTTTGATTGCTTTTAAACAAATTTGTGGAGTTGGGAAGGATTTGTTGTGAAAAACAGCTAGTGTGGTACTAATTGGAACTGAATATGAAGAATATTTAGGCTGCTACAAGAGTGTGCAAGTCACTGAAGAAAAGTAGAAAGCTTAGTAGGAAATGAGGGAATTGCAGCATGGATTAACCACAGATTGTATCATTGAAATTCATCCTATTTGCTATTAGTGCAGTCCTCTAAATGAAGTTATTTGCAAAGAACAAGAACTCCTGCTGTCAAGGTGGAGTTTGCCAGGTGATGTTGGCAGAGGGAGAGCAGAAGCAGCTCAGCGGAGGTTCGAGTGCCTGCAGTACCTGTACAGATAGTTACAGTGGTTCACCTGTATTGACTATGTAAACCAGTGTACTGCTTTGGGAATGAAGAGGCCATGCACTGGGGCAGTATCTCTGAGAAAGCACTGTGCAGCCACTGAAGAGGACAAAAACTTCCACAGGAATCCTTTCTGGGACTCTTGTCACTTGATCTGAACCTCGTGTCATGCTGCCATGAAAAAGACAGATTTCATCTTTCTTAGATTATGCTGACTGTGATATCTTCAGTGAGTGCAACAGAGTGCTCATGGCACAGATTCTGAGACATCATCTAAGTTTGTTTATGCAGACTGGTTAGGTAGTCATGGGACATAGTACAGAAACATTTTTTAAAAAACCGGTATGATGAGATTAGAATTTCACCTTGTTTAAAGAAAAATTAAGGCTGGAAAATCAGTGTAAATGCCAAATATTTTGCAAGGGGAATAAATACTACATATATAAGAAACTTGTTGAAGCTGGGAAACAATGCTGTCACAAGTGGGCATAAGTAGATTGTAACTTTACCTAATTGTACTTCAGAAAGCTTTTAAAAATTGTGAGGTGTTGGAATAAGCTGCCAGTTGAAAGCGTGATAGCAGAAAAATTAAAAGAGATCTTGGAAAGCTTGCAAGAAGATACGTCATGTAAGATCAGGTTCGAATTCAGACTGGGAATGTTTTACAGTGCCTGGCTGTTGTGGAAAGCTGCAAGTGCTGCCTCATTTGTGTGCATTGAAGGGATTTCAAGTTCTAAAGATAAACGTGTGTAACTACAGATGTTAAAAGCTCCCAGTTCACCATTGGATTCATTTAGTGAATTAGCATTTTTACATGGTGAAACTTTTATCTAATCTTTGATTTTTCTTTATATCTGTGAACATCTCTGATCAGAAGAGCAGTCTTTGTTTTGGGGGGATTGATTCTATAGAACACTTGCAGGAAAGAAACAGAAGTAATTTTCCAGCTGTTGTCCAGTGAATTCTGTGTCCTTAATGGTTCAGATCACTGAACCATTATGCAAGAGCCAGTTGATGGCACCCATCAGCTTTATATTACTTAACCTTTTTCTAGTAGCTGTCAGCAACCAGGTTTACTCTGAGGGTGAAAAGAAGCACAGTTGTGTAGAACTAGTTGGAACAATTTTAAAAGATCTGGGAAGATGTTAAGAGTTCTAGCAAAAAATAACACAGGAGTCAGGAAATCTGTATTGCAGTCAGTGAGCACAGTATGCAGAAGCAGCAGAATGTAAAAACCTGTAATTACTTACCTCTAAAAACTTGATGGCACATCTTTCTGAAAGGAGATTTTGCTTTGCAACCCCCCCCCCCCAGTAAAATTACTGACTGGGAGATTAATGTGACTTTCACTAATACTGTTCTCTGGACCTGGAAAGCAAATTCAATGGAATGAGTAGCTCTGGCTGAACACTTCTGAGAATCTGTTTCAGGGAAACATATGTTTCCTCCAGTATCAAAGTACAGTGTTTTTATTTTGTAGGGAAGTTGATATGGGGTGTTGAGGAGGTGACAATGAAAATCAAGCATATAAAGTAAATTGTATCTTATGCCTAAATATTAAAGATATACATGACCTTAAGACTACAATATTCTGTTTTGATCATTGTAATGTTAAAAATACTACTCCATTTGGGGAAGTCTTTCCATATTCCATTGAAAGTGACAAACATTTCTATTTTTAAATAAATTAGTGTAAATATGAAAAGAACTGTTGTGTAATTTGGTCAATTTAATTTTATAGTTTAAGATATGTAAAATTAGTAGCTGATTTGAAAGATCCATAGTAATTTTAAAATGTAGTCAACTTAGAAGCACAATTTTAGGTATATTGCAGGATTGCTTATTCTAGTGATAATACAAATAATATTGACGTTTCTAATGCTTCACAAGTAGTCTATTTTTAATGAAGTGAAATTTCAACTGGAAGATAGCTATTAACTTTAGGTTACTATGTTTTTAAATGTTTACTTACTTTAAACTACTGTTCTAAAAATTTAAAACAGCATATTTTGGGGGAAATTTGTATGTCAAATGCTTACTTATGATTCTTTGTTTCTCTGTTTATTTTTAAGACGAGCAAAAATCAAATTAAAGTAGATCTTGTAGATGAGAATTTTACAGAATTAAGAGGAGAAATAGCAGGACCTCCGGACACACCATATGAAGGCAAGTAAAGTTTTTGTGTATGCAATCATTGTACATTTCAAGTCATGTGTCTTGAGATGCTTTGTTTGTAAAAATAATTACAGCATAAAATGTAGAGGTACATGTTTTAAAATAGTCTGATTTTTTTTAAAAAAATACAATTTTTAAGCTTAAAAAACTATTTCAGTTCAGCTTCTGTGTTGCTTGAAGAGAGATCTGTTCTACAGTAGGATAGACTATCCCATATCAAGGTTAATTTACAAATATAAACTGCGGTTTAATTGGTATAATTCTGACTTGTTTGTTTACTGTCTTAACAGTTTGAGCTCTGTAATTAAGCTTTAAGAAACTGAGCTTCAGACTGTACATGTATTTCTGTGATCTAGAGTGGTGATCATTCATAAATGTTGCATGTCTCCTATCTCAAGCAGAGATGCCATTGCAAGTTAAATTTTTAATTAATCTTCGGCATCCATGTGTCCCAATAATTTACACTGATGTGGGGGACTCTGTAATAGAACTTCATATCTTTAGCTCTCTTCAAAAATTACACCTTTCTGACTTTCTAGTCTGATATCAGTAATTATGCATCTCTGGTAAAAGCAAAGGAACTTCCATAAAGAAGCTTTAACAGAGGCTAATATAACATGCTTCTTCAGAGATGCAGAATTACCCAGTAGTGCTGGTACTTGTGAGCTTTGTGTATAATATGTATGGAACTGGCAGACATACCTTCTATTTAAAGTTCTTTCATGATAAGTAAGGACTTTTAATTTATTTTTAAAATTTTTGATAGCTTAAAAGTGTTACTTGACTTTCCTATGCCAGGTATCTACTTTGATTTGAATTTGTACTTTCAACAAAAATATGTTGAGGTGTGTTACAAGCAAATAAATGGTTTTGTTGGAATATGAAACAATTCTGCAAGTTCTTCAGTTGCTCTGGTTGCTCTGTGCCTCTGAGCTAAGAGTGGGACTTTAGTATTCCCTTGAGACTGGACACATGCCATTTGTCATTATTTTGAAAAAAAAAATTCTCATCAGGTGGGGAAAATACCTGAAAATTGTTTGGTAGCTATAGAAGCATATGCACTTGAAAGCATTAGTGACTGCTAATGAAAATCTGGTTGTCACATCTTCCCTAACAGAGGACATCCCTTGTGATTTGCTTTTCTGGACTAGAAGCTGGTGCAGCAGCACTGGGCTTGAGAGCAGGGAGAGTCTCCCCTCCTCTACCTTTGGGTCCCAGGACAGAAAAAGAATGGGGAAATAGCGTAACAGTGATTGACATGGAAGAATATTGGGCAGGGGTAGATGTCAGAAGCTGGCAAGAAATGAAATTAGTCTGGAAGAAAGAAAGTAGAAAAGTAGAAGCAGCTGTAATGGTAGGAGTGCTGCCCTGCAGAACTTTATTTCCAGAGTTCCTCAGCAGTCTAGTAAATAATGGTGATTTTCCCTTCTACCTCCCTTCTCCCATGTGTCTCCAATTCATCAGCTGCTGATGTATAGTTGACAGAAGATAATATCTGGAAACAATTTATTCTGGTTGTAATATGTGCCTTCAATTTAAAAGGAGTACTATGCTATTCACCTAAAATACGAACTCGTACTGGTGATCTATTTGGAAGTGAATCATTCTATTTAGAATTTAGTATAATTATTGTTTTGCAATAGTACAGTCCATCTTGTAAATCCAAGACATAGTGTTGTAATAACATCTGTATATAAGCAATTGGTTACTAGGAAACATCTGAATGGTGGTAGAAGGGTGTTGGTTTTGGTGCTTGTTTTCCATCCAGAGAGATCCTTGTGTGAGTTGGTTTGTCAGAGCTTACCATTTTTTTCCCCCTCCAGGTCAGCATTACCTTGGCTTATAAAATCGGCCTTTTTTGGAGTATGTATTGAGAGTTATTTGAAATTAAATATGTATTCATGTGTCACAAAAGTTAAAAACAGGTCATGGAGAGGGTAAAAAAAGATTGAAATGTCTGTCTGCACAACTGGGTTCTGTGTGATGCTGGATGATTCAGGTAGACAAGAATTTCAAAAGCTGGGTACTGGCTGCTCACATATTCAGCATATCCTGCTAGTGAAAAACAGCAATATGTTTAGTGCAGAATTTGTTAATGGGAAATGCATACATACTTACATACCTTTGAGTACATTTAATTATGAGGATATAGTAAATATCCCTTTTGGAGGGGATAAACTTTTTTTTTATTCTGATTATGGCAGGAATCTCATGGAACAGTAATGTGATTGTATGCTTACTTTAATCTAGAAGGCATTTGCACCGAGGAGCAAAATGAGAGTTACTGCCAGCCCAGTTTCTGGTGTTACCTGACATTAGAATAATTTGCTTTGGAATGTTAATATTTCTGTACTATAGTTACATGCATTTATTCCCTTATGTAATTATGAAGGATGTGGCAGTGTATGTCATCTTCATTTTATGACTATTGCAGTAATGCCTGCTGCATAATTACTGACTGATGTTTTGTCATCTATAATCTGAACAGTGACACAGCAAGAAGTGCTTTGTGAAGAAGTTTTATGCAGTAGTTCTGGTCAGACAGTCCCTGTGATACAGGAGGGAGTTCTAGAACCATTGTGAAGTGAAAGGACAGTTGTTGACCATAGTTGGTGAGGTATCTGAAACCAAACTGCTGCTGCAAAGTTTTTTATAGGTAATGTTGGAACGTTAGTTAAGAATGACTGAGAGGAAGAATGCCATCTATTGACAGAATTTACAACTTTTATTTTTCTGTTAGTAGTATCAACTCATATTGCTCAATTATCAGAATATTGCAAGACACAACTTTAATTGAAACGTTTACATCCCATGTTAAAACGCGTTTGGAGAGAGGATCTTTGAAAGACTTATTAATGGCTGCTGGGCTTTACTTGATTCAAGAGCTTTTCAGTAGATAGGTTGGGGTTTTGTGGGTTTGGAGTTTTTTGGGGGTTGTTTTTTTTAAAGCCTGGGTAATACTGGTATGAATTTCAAGCCAAGCTTTCATGTGAGCCACAGTAACTGCAAAATTTATAATAGGGTATTTCTTCAAGGAAAGCTAAAAATTACTCTAACTCTTGTGAGACCTGTTCCAGTAGGAGTACAGAAGGAATATTATGCCATTACTGTTTAATTCAATTTCAAGCATTAAGTAGCCACAAAAAAGCCATACAAATACATACTTTTTTAAAAAAAATTGCAGAAATATTGGCATGCAGAAGTTAATATATTAGTCATTTGTATTTTAAATTTAGTATTAAAAATATTACAGATTTGTTTAGCCTGTATTTTTAACCTGTATCTTTAAGCCTGTATTTTTAACCTCAAAGTTTAGTGCAAAACAATACTATATAAATAATACTACCAGCTCATCAGTCTTCAGTGAAAAATATTAGTGGCTGAATATCCTGTTAGACTGAAGACTCTAATACTTTGTGGTAAGCAGAAGAAATGGTAATACCTAAGGATAGATTCCATATTACTTTACAAAATGATGTGGCTGTAAAATCATACGACTGATGAATTTTTGTAATCCAGGCAGAGTGCAGCTGTTTTTTTTTTTTTCTTAAAAACAGTTGCTGGTGAATTATGCTTCAATTTAGAGAAAAGGAAAACCAAACTTTCTTAAGGTCTCTTATTAATGTATGTGTCTTCAAAACTGTTTCTCCTGTGTTGTCCTGTAAGCAGACAAGCAATCAATTTAGACATGACTATTATAATTTTGGATTTATTGGTCTTTCTTTTATAGTCTTTTCTATTAAAACTTCTCAAGTTACTTTAGTGTTAAGTGACAAAAAAACAGCTGTAGACAATAGTGTAAAAATATCAAACTGATACTAACTAGTTTCAGGTGGAGTGTATTAGACTGAATTACATTTTAAATGTGAGAGCTGTTAGTAGCTACTAATGTGCTTTTTGGCACAGATAAAAAGATGCCATATACTGTAACTGCTGGGAGGATTGCTTTGACACTTTTTTCCCTGTGTATCTTGCTGCCTGTATTGTAACTACTTGAGAGCTGGTTTTGTATAACATGATTTGCAGAGTAAATCACTCTGGAAACCTCAAGGAAAATAGATCGCAAATACTTCAGCTTTAATTCAACAAAATGTATAAATTGTAACACAGTATACGGACAGAGTGTATATGGACAGAGTGAAAAGGTTTCTGAAAGAAGAGCAGCAGGTTAAAAAAAAATTGCAAGTGAGGATAAATGCTTTTAGGTTTTATAAAAACTAAATGTCTGATTTGGTGTGTATGTTTTATTATACCTTGTTCTTTTTGTCATCGAACTGCTGCCTGGCAAGTGGCCTTCACTAGGCAGATAGAGATAGTTTGAGATTGCTCCCGAAGACACAAGTATTGGTAGTGAACTTGAATGTTAACAGAAGTATAATGGAAATAAGACAGGGAATGATACTGTGGCAGAGGTAAAACTGAGAAATGTTTAAAACTGGGCAGTAGGAAGGGGTTCTGTCTGCCAAGCTCCTATTATCTGGTCCTTCATATTATATTAATGGTACTTGTGTGTCAAAGTGTTTGCAGAATTGAAGCAGAAGTAACTACTTCAGGCTGTAATGTAGAACATAATAAAAGTTACACTGGTACCTCCTTTATTATTTTTTTCCCAAAGTGTGGGAGCTTTTCTTAAAGAGTTATTTGAATGTATTTGAATTCCAGAAAGTTTAAAATTAAATACAGGTAATTTCAATTGTGTAATTTGAAGAAAATTTATGATGAGGTATCAGAAAAGAGTCACAATAATGTAATATCCCATGTTCAGCCTGAATATTCCTGTGACCTCTTTTTCCATGTGTTTGGGAGATGTTTGGTTAATATTTTGGTATATTTTACTAAAATAAAATATGGAAATTATATGATTGGAAATGAGAATGTACATATTAAATATACCTAAGAAGTATAGGTACTAATTTGCATAAGCAAACACAACTTTTCTAACTGACTTTATATGCATTTATTTATGAAATAGATGAAATCTAATTTTATCTCCTAACTAATACTTCTGGGTAAATTTGAATTTCTTAAGAATCTGCCCATTTAGAAGTGTAAGCTTTGGTGTCATGAAATACTAAGCTTGAGTAATGTTCTTTTGGTTCCATTTCCAACTTGTTCTTGTCTTTTGCAGGTGGAAGGTATCAGCTAGAGATAAAAATCCCGGAAACATATCCATTTAATCCTCCTAAGGTACTGCAAACATGCATTTTTGGATGACACAATTTTGCTAACAAGTTGGGTTTGAGTATTCTTATTTCCTTGTTTGCACATGTAGTCTCTTTCCCCCCCTTTTTTTTTAAATTCACTTCTAGACAAAGATCGGAACTGTTATATTTAAGTAGAAATAAAGCAGGATGCAAAACTGTATCCAATCATATGTACACTCTGATTGTTCCTAAAAGTACAAACTGGGAAATTCTGGGGAGGAGCTTGGGCCTTATTATTGACCCTAATACCTTTTTGACCAGATAAATACAGTTTTCAGGTAGTTTTAAATGATGTAGAGAGTACAGCTGTCTTCCCTCCCCCTCAGCATTGTTGAAGAAATGTTTTAATAGGTAGTTATTGGTTCTTTTAATTTCTTGAGCTCCATGAGTTATACTTTAAAGGTTCTGGAATCTAACCTACCAAGTTTCTAGTAATAATTAAACAGTGACATGTACAACTGTGTGTCTTGAAGAACCAACAGAGAAATATAATAGTCTTATTGCAACTCTGTTGAAGGAATAGATAACATGTGCAAATGGATGAGAGATGAGAAATGGCTGTGGTTAAGTCACTCATACGTTTTTCACAACTTTTTGGCCTTTTAACTTTACTGCATCTTTCTAGAACTTCAGTTCTGAGATTCCCCTCTGAATAATGTTCTCCCCAGCCATATGCAGCTGTAGCTGTACATTTCCTGTGCCCTGCTTTAGTCTACTTTTTGGTGGCTTATGAATAAGTAGATGCCTGAGTTGTCTGACTCATCTTCTTGATTGGCTTTCTGTTTGTCTGAAAGATGTCTTTGAACCAAGATCCTTATTATTTTCACCCTGGTGTGTAATGCTGGGGAAGAGGAGGAAGAGAGAGGTGCCAGTAGCTCATAGGTTCTCTGAATGACTTCCTTGAGACTGGAGCAAAAGACAGAAAATCTTAGTGTCAGTTGGTCTCAGTTCTTTAATCCCCATATCTTCTCTGGTGGGAGCTAAAATAAGGAGAGCTGAAACGGGTTGCAGACACTGAAAGATGGGTCTGTATACCATGATTTACTTGCTGCTTTAGGGCTTGGTGGTTTCCATTTCCGGAGTTCATAGGCAGCTGTTAGAAACTCAGTGCACTGTAGCATAGTACTGCTTATTATGGAGTCTTGAATTGGAAGTCTTTTTGCTTGTATCTGGCCCTGCCTTTCATCTCAAAGATTTCTTTAGTTTGTTCAGTATGTGTTTTGACAGCCATTGTTAGAAGTCATTCACTGTGAGAAATTATCTAGTATTTACATCGCTTTTTACATTTTCCAAGTGATTTATAGAGTTGAGGTAGTTAATAAGTGCCTCAGCTGACATGATAGCTTATTTTTGTCCTGGAAAGCAGAACTATTCTGGTCTCGCCTTTTTAGACACCAGGATTGCACTGATTTTATTATAGCCTTGTACGTACAGTCTTTTGCTGTAGTACCTGACAGATAATGTGTTCTCTTCACTGATTTGTTTGCAGGTCAGGGGCAAAAGTTGTAAGATCTGTGCTATACATAAAATGTTTTTCAGGAGTTTGGGGTGGGGAGGAGATGAGAAATGGACAGGTCAGAATCAGCAGAATGCAGCTAAAATGCAACCTGAAGAAAGTGGAGGGGGAATTTCCAAAGGCATGTATGTCCTTTCTGAGGACAGGTTTGGTCTCCAAGACCTTTAAGAGAAAATGCTGCTTTTACTTTTCTTGGTGTCTTAAAAAAACCCAGAAAACCCAAACTACCAAAACCTGATTTTAGTAGTGCTTTGTGAGCATGAATACACTTCAGTGTAAGAATATGGACACGATTAATGAATGAATGCTGGGACTAGATCCTTTCAATAGCAAAGAAAAATAATAGTAATCTAGTTAAGCTTTGGGTTGGTGAACAGCTTTCTGCATGTGAGGTGATGAAACAGAATGGTTGTAGATGTAATAGTGTCCACCAAAGAAATTTTTCTAATACTTATGTAGCCAACAATTTAATTCAACAGTGAGTGATACCCAATTCCTATATTAAGAGTTCAGGACATTGTTTCACTTTGTGAAGTCTAGAAAGCTCACTTTTAATGATGCTAGAAGTTTTAAGTCTGTATTTGACCATCTACTTGCCAGAACACTTGTATTGCTGGAGGATATTTCTTACTAGCTTTGTGTGATGCAGGGATGTGAACACATGACATTTGAGAAAGCAATTAGGAATGAGTCTGGGGAGCTGGAAGGGGCAGTAGTCTGTTTTGAATAAGGCAAGGCTTTAGCAAACAGCCTTACAAACTTGAAGTCTCCTGAAATAAGCAGTATCACATCTTAGTTCCATTTGTAGCACTACATTTTCTAAATTAGTATTTCTTCATAATACTATTTAAAATGTTGGATTTAAAATGTTTACCTAATATACTATGTTTAATTACCATTTTTGTTTTTAAAAATTGTCTTGTTTTTTAGGTGCGGTTTATCACCAAAATATGGCATCCTAATATTAGCTCAGTCACTGGGGCCATTTGTTTGGATATTCTGAAAGATCAATGGTAAGATTCCATGGGGGTTTAAACGTGCAAAATCAAGTGTACTGGTGTCCTGGATAAGAGGCAACAGCTCACCTTATGCTTATAATTTGAGATGTCCTTAAAGCACACATTTTGGTATAGTATTCTGAGGGGCAAATATGCAAATGAAATGATTGGGTGATAATTTTGGAAAGCACTAAGTATATATTATATACACAGAATTCTTCCAAAAATTTTTGCACTAGGATGAACATTTAATTGTTGACATTTTGGGTGATTTTGTATGAGTTAATTTTTTGTTTTAGTTCTTTTCTGTTAACAAATACTACCTATTGCCTTCTTTGATCAGTTAATGTTACTGTAGAAGTTTTAATAGCCAAAATCTGTGGAATAGACTTGTGTCCAAACTAACAGCTACACTCATTGTTCATTTGTTTTTCAAATTAATTGATTTCATGTGGTTTGAAGATCATGTACAACAGTTGTATGATGGATATGATACCTAATACAGATGGTTATTTTCCTCCATGTCTGCCCCAAAAGAATAGGACTATAATTCCCCAGCAGATCATACCAGTATCTAATCCATACAAATTTTAAATGCTTGTAAAGTCAACAATTTTGTCAAGAGTGCTGTTGGCCAAGCAGACATCAGTTGGGTTTAAAACCGAAGCTTTAGAGGAGAATGCTGGAGTCTTGAGGTCTTGCAGGTGACACATCCAGGGTATTAATCTTTTACAGACGTGCCAGAGTATAGAAATCATCTGGCACAGTATATGTAAATTACTGAAATGAAATTGTAATGGTCATAAACTGTTGTCTTTCTAACTTCTGGTATAGCGTATTTTTTCTTACCATCTCAGAGCACTTGATGGTCTTTCAGGCAGTAGAATCTTTCAATGTACATGCCATGGTACTTGGTATAGTTTTTCTTATCAGTAAAGCCAGAACACTTTTGTACCTGCATCTAATTGTTCATACCACCCTACAATTTTACTGGAGTTTAATGGCTCTTTAACTGTCCAAGTACAGACTCCTGAGAGGTTGTGCTCTGAAGCAGATTAATGAATGGCCATGAGATTGTCTTTAATTATCAAAAGGCAACAAAGACCTAAAAAAACCATAAGCTTCAACTTAATTTATGTACTTTTGGAGTTTTTAGACAAAATCTTTGATATCTGAGAAGGATAAACAGGAGAGAAGAGTTGATCTGTGTTCTTGTAATCTTTGAGTTTTGTCTAGCACAGGTAATTTGATCTGTGTCTTATTTCTGTTATTCCTGCTTCATGAAAAAACCCAAACATTAATACCTTCCTTCTCCAAGATGTATATGTAACAGGAGTATTGGAACAAGAATTTGTCTTCTGTATATTTAAACCAACTGACACAAGATGCACTAGTATTATACAAGTTACATAGTTTTAAACTCCTCCTTTGAAACACTGTCCTCATTTGGGAGCACTAAGGAGAGAATTTCACAGAACCTGGTGGTGATGGTGGGAGATTTCCTGTATACTATTAATCCCTCTTCAAATGACTCTTAATGTAGTGTGATCCCTTCATTTTCTAGTGGTGCTATTTGTAAGTTTTGTTTCTTTTCAAATCACAGAATGGTAAATGAAAATCACTTGAGCATTGTTGAAGTGCTTGTCAAAGCCTCTAATCCTTTGATAAGAAGAGCCTTTTAGCTGCCTCCATTGCTTACTGTTTAAAGCCTTTCCATATTGTGATAGATAAAGACTGGTATTTCCCTGAGTAGCTTCCTAAAACTCACTAAGCAATACAAATGGTTAATATTGTTTAAATAAGTCGTTTATTGTTCTTCAATATATGCAGCTTTAGTTAATTAAGAAATGCCCACAGCATAGAATCAGAATCATTTGGGTTGGAAGAGACTTTAAAGATCATCTAGTTCCAACCCTCCTGCCACAGAAAGGAGCACCTTCCACTAGACCAGGTTAAATCTGAAGTGGCAACATTCATAATACACATGCACACAGACAAAAACAAGTATGTACAAAGGTATACTTGAGAAAAATTACCCTTGAGTTCAGTGAAATACTTGCAGATGTCTTAGGATATTGTCAGTGGGCAAAGGATTAAGCCTTGAGGAATGGTGAGGATATAAGCCCAGGCTCCATTGACTTTCCATGGCAATCCTCAGAGTCTCACAAACTTGAGAGTTTGCTGGCTATGAGAGCCATCCCGCTCAGGGGTATGCTGGCCACAGCCTGCTGAGGTCCAGGAGAGCTCAAAGGGTCTCAGTACCACTGTTCATAGATAAGGTCACAAGATGATTGACTTAAATCATCAGTAAATTTCCATCCTGGCCACAAGGATGAGTTGGTAGTTACTGGAATATTCCTTGAGAAGTCCAATAACAAAAATACTATTCCACTTGGTCTCTTGTTCAGACAGAAGAAAGAAGTCTCAAGACTATTTGTTGCAAAACAGGAGCTTGCTAGACAACAGAAGTTCTGGAAGCAGACAGTGTTTTTGATAAGCTCAAGGGGACCTAACTGTCCATGTGCCATTAATCCAGGCTGAGGCCTAACAAGCATTCCTGAGATCATAGCTGGCCTAAGGAGGGAGCCAGGGGGAGGATGTACCATCACACACCACCATATTTCAGCTTTCTGCATGTCTGGGTTGAAAAGTGGTGTGAATAAAATAGCTTCATTAGAAAGCAAAGAAGCAAACAAAAAATAAGCAATAACACACCCCCAGCCCTGATTAATAATTTAATATTTCTGTGGAAGTATTCTAGAAAATATACTTAGTTTCACAATCTCTCTTGTCAAATCTTTTAGCAACAAGATCTGTTTTTGAAGTGCTACTTCACTGACCTGTAATGCCCTTAACTGGATAGTGCTCCTCTTGTTGCTGTGTTTAAATATAAGCCTCAAATTTCACTGCATATCTTTTTTTTCAGTGAGGTTTGAGAGTTAAAGGACTGGTGAAGTTTGGCCTATGGGCCTTAGCAGGATTTCTGAAAGAGTTAATAAGCTGATAAAATACTCATTTATAGATGGTTTCTAGAAATACAAACATTTTAATGCATTTTGTATAGTTTTGAAAGGTCTCTTTTCTACTCTTTCATCCTGTGATAATGATTTTCTGTTCTAATGAGCATCGCTGAGATGATATTCTGCATATTGGCAGGAAGTTTTAAATTATTTTTAATGAGTTTAATGAAATTCTTTTTCCACATTGCATTCTTGATGTTGAAATTCTTCGCAGCTGTGGATTTTCATAATATTTAGATTTTTAAGTACCTGTTATCCAAGTTTGTTTGCAAAGCAGCTACTGTTTGCTGGTAGAATTAAAATAGGGGTATGATTTTGTAAAATGAATACAGTTTATGCTTATCCGACATAATTTTCATTATGTGGTTTCACTTACTATGGCCTATATTTATCTTCCAGGCTAGTATTCTGTCTCAAAGCTTTAATCTTAAATATACAACATATCTAATGCAGTTCATTGAAACCTGAGAACTAAATTACTTGAAAGCTGTTCTGCATAAATCCCTTGAGCAGAGATTATTAAGTGAATGTGTTGTGGCTGCATATATGGCTACAAAAAACTCTTGGCTTTTGTGGCTTTGACAGTCAATAATGAATAATATTTTTGTCATAGTAACTCTACTTTAGGATTCATGCTTCAGTTTTAGTTGAGATTCAGAAATCAGTATAAGAGATAATACAATTTTAATAGATAAAGAAGCAGCAGCCAGCTTGTAATCATCTTCCTAGGCACCCAGAACTACTGGGTTTTGTTCCGGGTGTTTGAGGAGCGCTGAAGCTTCTTAAAGCTTTGAGAAAAATGCAGAGAATATTAAAAGGGTTTGAGGGAACCCTTCAGCAAGCAGGCTGTCTTTCCCCTCTGTGCTATGTCAAAGCTATTCTATAATTATTTTTTTTTAATTTTCTCTGATGGATGCCTTGTCTTGTATTTGTCCTGTAAACAGTGACTTTGCAGCAGGCTTCCACTCAAAAGCCTTATTTATTTCCTTCCAGATTCCAATAGCTGTTGGTACAAGGTCCCAGAGATTTTTCTCTTGGATTAACAAGCATATTTATTTCACAAATGGAACAAATATTGCAGATTATTTAGAAAAAATTGTTCCCATAGCCATGTTTGGTTGACAGAGTGGAATAGCAATCTGCTGGCTGCAGCTGTTCCTGGCGTTCTGTTGGGTTACCCTCTTGGAATAATGAGAGAGATTTTTTCCTAGAGAGGAATGTAAAGAACATAAGTTAAAACTTCCTAAATGGAGAATTACTTAGCCTTTAAAAATGAAGAAGAAAAATAAAACCTGGCAGTGTTGTGTAATCCTCTTAGGACTCTCCCTGCTCATCGAAAGGTAAAAGAGATTTCTTTCCTGGGGCATGCTGGGCCCAGCTGGCTTGCTGTGCCTTTTAATGTTAACACTATAGTCACCCAAACTAGGGGTGCTCTTTTTTAATGGAAATGCCCTAAGATATTATCTAAAAAAAAGACGGAAAAAGTGTAAGTGAACAAAATGTGTATCAGCTCTCTTTGTTCAGATTCAATCCAGATTTTCCTTGTGGTTTAGCAAATGCAATGCCAATAGAAAGCCGAGCTTTTGGTTTGGATGTCCAAAGTGGAGGCTTTTAGTTTCAAGTTCTCTGGGGGACTGCGCACCCCTGTAGGGAGCTCTCTGCAGCTCACTGGTGCATGATAGTGGTCTCCTCCCTTTGCCATTTTGCAGATGACAAACCTGCAAGCTTGCATGATAGCTAAGCAACATTTTGGGGTGGGAGTGGAAGTCAAGGGTTACTGTAAGCTTTAGGAGAAAACGAGCCAGTAATGTCATGGGACAAAGGCGATGTAAGGTCATGTGCAAGACAAATAGGAAGTTTTACCTGTAAAACTCATAATACAAGCTGGCTGCTTGTTACTATTGATTGGTCACGTTTCCCTTAGTGTACCCGCTTAGAGAGTGGTTGTACAAGAAAGATGGGGAACCATAGGAAAAATCCAGAGTGAAGTAACAAGAATGATGGTCTAAGCACAAACATTGTACAGTGAAAGTACACATCTCAGTATGCAGAATGTCAAGCATGGTGAAGAACTGAAGTAGATTTTCCAAGAGCCTTCTGAGGCTTCAGTTAAGAACAGATCAGATGGAAGTCTGTCAGGAGCAATACAAAACCGTGCCTTTGACAAGGAAGAGAGAACAAACCTAAAATGCAACCATGCAGCTAGCTTGAGTTACCAAAGAGAATTGCTTCAACTCCATGAACCTGTTGCACGTAAATCCACACCTAGAAGTAAACTTCAAATATAAGGAGACTTGGAAACACCTAGTTTTTTCAGAGTTTTATTCTAGATCAATACACCTTTGAGGTGCAATGGAAGATTCAGAAGATCTGTATCTTTGCACTGGAAATTTATTTTAAGGAAAATACAGTGCTTTTTTGTTGTTGTTGTTGTTGTTGTTGTTGTTATTCCCCTGGATATTCTTTTCTAGCTTATGAAGATGTTGGGGAGGGTGTGTGTGTGTGTTGGGATTTTTAGCTTTGTGCCACTATCAGTATAGATTGTCATTCGGAACTGGTGATGGAAATTGTTTTTGCTTTTTGCTCATGAGGAACAGGTCCTGCCTTACTGGTATCTGTAAACATAATTCTAGGCAGTCATCTCCATTCACTGTATTCTCCCTGAAGAAGGTAATGGGAAGAAAGAAGAGCTTTTAAGTTCATGGGAAATCAGAATCTATTTTTAGCTGTCCCTTCAGTTTCTTCTGTGAATCTCAATATATATCTGAAAAATTAAGACTAAGCTATGTAGAAAGTAACAAGCCTTTTTTACTTTCTTTGATCAGGAAAGCTAATTGGTGTTCCTAAGGTAGAAGATTATAGATGGTTATATGATAGTTACACAAAATACGTCAATTTTTCTTTACCAGTAATCTAAAACTTTAATTTTTCTTTTGTTTAATACAAACAGCAATTGAAGTCTTAATGATTTAAGGGTACTTCTTTCAATGTTTGTGTCTAATAAAGACTGTCTTACTATGCATGAGACAAGGGATGAGGAAAGCTGTTTTGAGACATAAGACTCGAAAATAAGTTGTAAGCTATATTCTAAAAGCTTTTTACAAATGTGACTAAACCAATCTTGTCTGAAACTGACTATTTCAGAGTTTAAATTCTCTAATCGTATAGCCATCTGTATATCTAAATGGATAAGTTGTTGCTTTTTATTGTTATTTTGAAATTGGAATGTCAGAAGTTCAATATGCTTTGAAGCCAGTATGCTTTGTATAAAAATCTACAGATGTAACAGATGAATGGGGGTTGAAAGGACCTGGCAGTCTTGAAAGCCAGAGACAGCTGGTGTCCATGGCACCTTTGGTTCTTAGTGATGCTCCCCAAAGTATATTTTACACTCCTAGAAGGTAGAGTGTAAGTGAAAGTAAATTACACGTAAAAGTGTAATGAGAGACTGTGATCCTTTTTGTGTCATCTTCTCTACATTTTCAGATGTCTCTAAAGTAGAAGGAAAGGGCAGAACAGCTTTTATTTGGAGAAAGGAGCTATAGCATTCGTTGTGGTTGATAGATATTTCATGTTAAGTCTGTCTTTAAAACTATAGTAAATAAGATAATAAAATTACTTAACTGGGAAAAAAACTTTAGATTTTACAGTGGGTGTGGCAGATGTGATAGTACCTGAAATTCACTGCATAAAAATAAAAATTATTATATCCATTAGAGCATAGTGTAAGGCCTGGAATACTTAGTATTCCATGACATCCGAATGCTGGAATAGTGAATATGTTGCATTACATTCCTGTAATGCTAGCAGATGAGACTGTGAATGATGTCATCAATGTGTACATTAAATAGGTTAATTTTCAAGATAGTATAAACTAGTAGAGATTACAAGCCCAAGGACATTATTAGAGCAAAATAGCATTAGGTAAAGAAGAAAATTACTGAGGAGTGGATTTAGAAAAGGAGAATAGTATGTTGTGATGCTTTTGTGATTTGTCAGAATTGAGATTTAAAAGCATAAGGATTTTTTTAAGATTTAAGTCTACTAAATTCAGCTTAAGGGAGTTCAAGCTGGTGTGGCAGTTGGAATGAGACACTATGTGCTAATTAAAATCTCTGTCATTTGGGATGTTTCCCACTTGCATTTTGATGTAGAACACTGCACTGCCAAAGCTCAGCAATAATTATCAAGCTAAAAAATAAGTTACTGAGAAAAATCTTCTAGAATTAGAAAAAATTAGGGAAGAATCACATGTTTGAATGGTTAGTGACATAGCAAGAAAGCTGTGAATGGAAGCATCTAGGAACATAATATTTGGGTGCCACAAATGTACCTCTGACATTTTACCAGCATCTAATCTCTGTTCATTGCTATACACTGCTAGAGTTCCTTAATGCAGTGACTCAGTACTGGAAAACACATAAATTTCTGAAACCTAAGCCTGGAAATAGACTTGCACGCTCTTTCCTTTGTAGCTGAACCATCAGATTCTCCACTTATTAGAATAAACCCTTTCCATTTATTTGCAATCTTCTGAAAACAAGAAACTGTTTTCCATTGATTGAAATTTGAGGTTTGTTTGTAAGAAATTGGATGCCTGTGTTTCCCAACTTTCGTCTGGCATTCATGTGTCATAATCACTTTGCTCAAGTCTAAAATGTTGCATTTTCCCCACTCACCTTGCTACTAGTTCTTAAGCAGAGTAAACAGATTTGTGTATTGGCTTGAACGTCTGTCTGTGCCATTGCCACAATGATTTAAGAGTCTAGTTAACTCTTCAAATCAGAAATACTCCACTTTCACAGAGTCTGTGGGGTTCTTGGTTTCCAGCGTATGCCAACTGAAATGAGAGATCAGAGATGTTATTTATGATCAAAATCTAATGAAACTGCATGAATGTTACAACTTTCCAGACTTCCAGTGTATAATGATTTCATGTGATTCCTTTTAGGGTTTATTGATTTCTCTGAGCATACTGGGTTTTCCCTTACTAAATTATAGAAGTGTGTTATTCTAAATACACTTTGAGATCAAGATAAATGATAAGAACCCAAAATCTTAGAAGTTCCAACTCTGGGACTGTGCTGCCTTCAACAGGGTTCTTTCACAGGGGCAAAGAGTGGCTTTACAGGACCACTGTGAGTACGGAATGTTTTCCTGCTGCCAACAGTCATGTCAGGTTGTGGTGAGAGGAAGCCAAGGAAGTATTTTGATCGCACATTCCATACTTAGCCTAGCCTTTTTATTATTATAGTAGTAATTAACTATGTAAATGTATTAACAATGTAAATTTTGTTGAAAAATGTAATATTAAAATTGGTGCAAAGAGATCTGATATATAGAATTCCTTACTGTTACGCATATTTAAAATGTAGGTCACTGCTACTGCACGAAGAGTGCCGGTAGAGGGAGCATCCCTGGGCTGCTGGCCCCGCCCGCTCCAGGAGCGAGGTGCTGGTACCGGCAGTGGGGGAGAATGGCACAAACTCTTTTTTGCAATGGTTTTTGTGGGGTTTTTTCCCCAGATGAAATGAATTGCATTAAGTGGGCATGGTGAAATGTGTAGATCAAGGTACTTTCCAAAAACTTCAGAAAGCACTGTTCATAGGAAAGTCCACATTTAGAACCTTATTTATATATATATAAACAGAACAGTATTTTATCAAGTATAAGCTGCAGCAGTTTAAAATTATGTTTCTTGGACTTAAAATCTGTACATGAACTCATATCTTACATGATAGTACAGCTGCAGGGGTGAATACAGGCACAGGATATGGTAAAGGATTTTTTTTAATTTTCAATTTTAGGGCAGCAGCAATGACTCTAAGAACAGTGTTGTTATCGCTGCAAGCATTGTTGGCAGCTGCAGAACCAGATGATCCACAAGATGCAGTAGTGGCAAACCAGGTAAGATACTCAGTTGACCGTGATTTTGTAACACTTCTGTAATCTTTGCTGGCTCAGGCTAGGTCCCAAGGATTATGGGAGATAAAAGATTTTAAACAATTTGTTGTAAAATTGCGTATAGTAAATGTGAGCTGCTACAGTGTGTCGTGATCTTTTTGAATTCCAGTGTGAGTATTGGTTTACAGTGTCAGGAGATTTTGTCCTTTATTTATACCACCCTGTGAGAAATGTCAGGAGATAACAGCATAGTAAAATGAATTTCAGTATAACTTGCCTTTTAAAATCTAAAGCTTCCAGGATAAGAAAAGCAATATGCTGTTGGTTTAAAATGTGTTTTAACTTGATAGTGTTAACTGGATTTGGCTTGGTATGTAGTTCCTCTTCCGGATTAATATGAATTATGAATGTTGTTGAGCATTGTACTTGTTTAATGTCAAAATTTTATGAATAATGACTTAGGGGTAACTATTTTAATCACTGATTGAATTGCTATCAGTAAAATTTTATAATCAACAAGGTTTGTTACTTTTCAGACATTAGTTTACCAATAAAATGTCAGTTGGATCTCAGGCCATACTAGGACTGGCATGATTCTGTTTAAGATGTTGATGAAGGATAGAAACAGTCATTCCTCTGACAAAGTCCCAAGTATGTGTATGTTTTCCTTTTTTACTCTGGGGAGAGAGAAGGGCAGCCTGGCTTCCCGACTGACTGGCAGTAAGGGTGTATTTCAGTAACAGAGGAACAAAGCAAGTTGATGTTGGAAGAACCTTTTATCTCACCTGTATCTTCTGTAAGCCAGAACCCTTCAGGACAGGGTGACAAGGTGTGCACTCCTTCCCTCTAAAACTCAGTGCAGAATGATAGATAAGCATTTTTTCAAGCTTGTCAGGATTTGGGGGGAAACATGGAGATTAGAGGTAGCCCATTGCACTGCTGGGTGTGTGAGAGCTGTTTGCTACCACTGTACATACAGAAAGCTTGCTTGTGGGATTCTGCAGTAAGGCTGCTCTAAATAAATGTCCCTGAACAGTTCTGTCAGGCTGAATTGCTCTGCCCAGGGAGAAGTGTTCCAAAGGCCAGAAAGGCCACCAGGCATTTCCCTGCACTGTTTTTTTTTCTGGTTGTATGCCCTTGCTGTCACACTCCTTCTTCATTAAAAAAAACCCACTATATCCTTTTTTACAAAGAACAAAAATAGTGTTTCCTGTTTGGGCTCTGACGGTAGAATTTTGTTTGGGAATTTTAACAACAGAAGCACTTGAGGTGGTAAGGGTTCTTTCTCAGGCAAAAAACTCCATGAAACTTTGTAGATTCCAAAGAGAAATTTTCCAGGCTGCCCCTCAGGTGCTTCTGGGGGTTTGTCCAGTGGTACTGTGGAATGACTAATGTGGGGAAGATTCAGTTTATCCTGTTTCCTGCAAATACCTGCATGAAAACTATGCTGGGGTTTGGCCTTGAGTTACAGGCATGTTTATGTAAGTAGAAAGTGATTATAATGGTTTTGAGAGAGATGTTGGTAAACACCTGCTTTCTTCATGTGTTTATTTGGTCTTGGGGTCTCTTACTTTGTTTAGGGTTAATTGCTTTTTCCAAGACAAACATTCACAAGGAATTAATTATTCTCCACACTTGTGCTATTCTATTAAACTATGTGTTGTCCAGGTAAATGGCAGTGTCCCACAAGCTCTTGAGAGAATCCCAGGGAGAATTCCTGTTTGAGTAAGAGCAGTATTTTCAGACACCAGTTGTCTGGTGTATTAGTTTCTCTGGTTGCTGGGGTTTTTTCAGTACAGCAACATGAACTGCCTCAGATTCCTGCTATTGAAACATCAGCAGAAGTTGCCTTTAGGCTTATCTCAATTCAGTGAGAAACTGGATTATTTACAGATACCTAAGTGAAGAAATTTTATTAATAGAACACTGAAAGCTAGTTCTGAGTAAAATGCAATTATGACTAATCCTTTGCACTTCAGCTAGTTGCTTTCTAGGCTTGGCAGTGTTCTCAAAAATATTTTTAAAAAATTAATTGGGGGAAGATCCCTTAAGAGCACAAGAAAATAGTACTTCAGGATGCTATTGGTGTTTAACTTAATCCTTCCTCTTTTTTAGTCATTACGCCAAAAGAAATTTGGTACAGACCACTGTATTTATAACAGTGTTTTATTTCCAACAATAGATTGCCTCCCACATTTCTTTTAATGCCATTAATATCATCAGATAGTAAATATACAAATTATGACACTTGGATTGGAATTAGCAGTGTAGTTGTGGGTTGTTGTAGAAGAGGCAAAATGAAATGTACAGCATTTTACTGTGCTTTATAGATCTAATTATTATTTGTATGTATTAATGAAGTGTCTAAGAATAATAATCAGCTAATGTTTTTGTTTTTAAAATGTTTGAAAAATCTATTTCCTAATATCTTGTCTTATTGAAGTGATGATTTAAGGGAAGAGGGTTTTTTTAAGACAAAAAACTTGATATTGCAGTTTAAAAAAAAAAAAGTTGTTAAAATGGGAAAATCATTTAACTTTTCTGAGTACAGTTTATGACAGATGACCCACTTTCTTCGCAGTTAAGTTCTTGGCATACGCTAAAAATTCTCTGCAATATGGTCCAGTCTGTTGTTTATTGGAAAACTAGTTAGTGACAAGATTGGTACAAAATAATATAGTTACATACTTGCATGATTTTTTTTTTCTGGTAAATAATAGCTTGCATGAAGAGTTGCAGCTCCCTAGCTTTTTGCACTTGGTCACCCATTTTTCTGCCCTTCTTCTGTCACCTTGTGATCAAGATCCTCATTCTCAGGAAGAAGGCTAGTAGTAGAATGTTAGCTCAGACTGAAAGACTGTAGGCCTACTTGCAGTGCATAAAATCTTATATATTTTTAAGTGATTAGAGAAATGCATTAGAGTAGTACACAGTACCATGAGAGCGGTACCTGATTGCACACATCAAATACCTATAGTGCATAATTTAACCTGAAGGCAAACTCACTATATCAAATGCTTGCATAGGTTTGCTCTTTGTGTAATCCTCACCTCTAAATTTACTTCAAGAATGACAGCATGATCAGTACGAAACACTGTGGAAGATATCATAGGAAGAATGATGGGTTGCAATCTGCCATATTGTCTTGCTGTTTGGTTGGATTGCAGAGTTGATTTAACTTCCCCTTTTTCCCCCCTCTCTCTTTTGTGTAGTACAAACAAAATCCAGAAATGTTTAAACAGACAGCTCGGCTTTGGGCACATGTGTATGCTGGAGCACCAGTTTCTAGTCCAGAATACACCAAAAAAATAGAAAACCTTTGTGCTATGGGCTTTGATAGGGTAAGTATAAATAACTTAAATATCTTCAGTAAGGGCAGGGCACGTTTATGTGTATAAATACAGGGAGTCATCAGTAGCATCAGAATCTAGTGAAGTAGATTCTCTACTTCCATGATGTTGTGTAGGTCTAATTATTCTATTTTGCTAATTAAGAATTGGAGTTTTAAAATACTGTGTTACAGATAAATCTTGTGAGCTACTCCTGCCTTTTTGAAACAATTTTTCTATCAATTATTAGTTGGGACTTAAGAAATGGTAATCTAATGTGTTTTGATTTTCTGTGAACATTTCATTCCGCTTCCTGGAGCTGCAGGTTCATACACTGAAAATATTATTGCTTTTGTTTTCTCATTGCAGAATGCAGTAATAGTGGCCTTGTCTTCAAAATCATGGGATGTAGAGACTGCAACAGAATTACTCCTGAGTAACTGAGCCATATAGAGAGCTGCTTCTGTAGTCCAGCTTGCCCCTTCTGGAGGAGCATCACCATCTGTTATTCCTAGGATTCTATATAGATTCTCTTTCAAAACTGGCACTCTTGCCTGATGATGCTATCTAGGCACTATTGGAGACTGAAAAAAAGCGCTCTGTAAATAAAGCTAATTAAACGTCTGTGTAAATTTAAAAAGGGGAAATACTTTAATTTTTTTCTTACTAAATATTGTAAAAATTCTTTGAGCTCGGCTAAGATAATGGGGGGAAAACCATGCCTACTTTAGTGTTTAGCAGTGTGACAAAGACTAGCAGGAACTTGCTTCAGGATTTTGATTTAGTAATTCAGAAAGCAACATTTTGAGTGTTAAGTCATCAAAATTGTTGGTGCCACTCATCACAGTTATCTTACTGTTTTTAACATGGATCCTATGTGCCTGTGGATTGACCTATATTTGCATGCTTGTACTTAATAGACATATTAGGTAGGGTTGCTGAAGAGAGCACCATTGAAATACTCAATTGCTTTTGTAACTTTTCCTGACAGACTTTCAAGACTTACCCAAAATTCCAAATGGTGACCTATTCAGAACCATTTTCTTTCTAGCTTATTAATTGGGAAACCTGATTCTCCTCTCCCTGACGTCATACCATTGATTATGTTTGATTACCTGTGGGTATTATGTGTGCCATTGCAGTAGTCTAGGCTCCCCTTTAAAAATATATAATTTGAATTATCAGTAGTGATTTTTCATCCATCATATTTTCTACACAATCATGTAAGGAGTATGCCTCGATACAGCACAAAAAGATGGAGCTGGTTTCATTTCTTTTTTTTTTTTGTCTTAAATAGCTGTAAAGTGTTCTTCAGTACACTCTGGATAATATGATTTCATGATGTTTGAAGGAGGACAAAGCTGATTCTCCAGTGTACTGAGAATGAAAAAAAATTTTTTTGAGTACTTGATATGATGCAATCAGCTGTTTTTTGCAGCAATTTTCTAGCTTTATTTTGGGCTTCAGTTTAAGGATTGCTTACCAGGTACTTTAAAATTCATCCTTGCTTGCATTTTTCTCTGGTTAACACATGGAGGCTGTGTTGGTGTTTTTACTGTACATACTTCAAATGCACATAGAAGTATAGAAGTGTGTTCTCAATTTAGCTTTTTTTTGGATTGATGTTTCTGATAAACGAGAACTGAAATCTTACCTTGGCTTGTACATACAGTCAGTCTTTTTATTTGTATTAAAATGACATTTCATCCTGAGTGCAAAAGCTTGAAAATTATTAGTCTTGCAACTTCAAACACTAGTACATCTATTTAAAGAGAGCTGTAATGTCTTTGTGAATATGATGCTAACTTTTGAGAGTATATCTGACAAGGAAGTTCAGAGAAATCCTGAGACTAGAGAGTGGGGATTGTGGATAATGGAGTACTGTATCAGTCATCTTTTCTATGGCTCTTTTGTTTTGTTCTGGTTTTTTTTTTTTCTCCTAGGCTGTGGATTAATGGGGTGGGGAAATATATGCCTGCTCGGGGTTTTTCTAGAGCTGTGAAGTACAAATTGAAATAGTTTTGCACTTCATAGTCTGTTTATAACTCATACTATATGAAATCAGGAACATTATGGTATCTGTTAAATACCTGGAGCATAGTAGTAGGGGAACAAAACCAGAAAACAGAGCTGTGGAGACCTGGCTAGTTCTGGGATGTTCCCTGTACTGCTCTGTCTGATGTGCCCAAACTTAAAACAGGGCACAGACAGTAAATACTTTGAACTCATATCAGTGCAATACTAAATGCATTTGCTTAGTCTTTATACTTACTGCTTTTTAAGCTGTAGTCAGTGATCAGTTTTCTTGGGTTTTCTTGAGTTAGTGTAAATCATTTGCAATGATGCCAAAGGAAATGAGTTGTTTTGACTTTCCTTATATTTATTTATTTTTTTAACAAGAAGCAGCTACTGTTCAGCTGGTTTGCTAAGTGAAAACCAGGGACAGTAGGAAACTGGCAAAATGCTACTTGTGTTAATCTCAAGTTTTGCTGTCTTTTCTGTTATACAGGCTAAGAACTTCTTGATTACATCAACACCTTTTTTTTTTTTTTTTTACCCTGGTGGTAAATATGAGTTGCTGACTACTTTCCCTTGTTCTTCGCTGCTATTTATCAAAAGAAAGAA
Source organism: Eopsaltria australis (assembly GCA_034509425.1). Lineage (NCBI taxonomy): Eukaryota > Metazoa > Chordata > Aves > Passeriformes > Petroicidae > Eopsaltria > Eopsaltria australis. The sequence continues at coordinate 693,190 of JAVTVJ010000494.1, forward strand.
CTCGGAAATCATTGTCGGGGACATAAAACTTCTCAGTAACGGGCTTCTGAACATGTCTTTTGATAAGACCAGTCTCCTAAGAACAGCAGGCTTCTCCAACAGTATGTAAAGTGATAAAGGAAGCCAGGGAAAGGGGGAGAAGGGGAAAGGAGGGTCTTAGGTGAGCACAGTCACCTCTTAAAGAATGCCCTGTTAAGTTTTACTTCTCTCACAAAGTTACCTCATTTTCTTCTCTACTGCAAAACGCTTGTCTTCCCCTTCCTCCTTATCTATAAATGTTGGATTCTGGGGTTTGCCCTCCATCCATGTGCTCAGTAGCTTAATGCTAGCTCAGGTGCTGGCAGGAAGCTTCTCAAGAAGTGAGCTGGGAAGGAAACATGACCCAGCATTAAGGAGACATCTTTGGTCTGAAGTCCCTCTGAATTTTGACATGTGACTCCTTTATAAGGAATGTTTTTGTATTCTTGGTAATTATCAGAGTTGAATCTAGGGATAATGTTGTACGAGGTTAGTTTAACTGCAGCTGGGGCTGAGCCCTAGGAATTTTGCTGTTAGTGTTCAGCTTGTCATTGTGAGACATTGTACATACAAATGGTAGTTCTGTTTTCTGTATCACTGAACATCGCTATATTCAGGGCCCTGTGCATTCATAGACGTGGAGTTGCCGTGCAGCCCACTCCAGCTGTGGACTCAGGCTGCACATTTACCACTCCTTGCAACAAGAGCATGAAACTATGGGTACAGTGGCTAAGTACAAATAAATCATGCATTGTCTTCCTCTATTGTGCCAGAAGATGGCTTGAAACAGTCATTTTGAAGTCTAAATTGCCCCATTTTTCTAAACAAGGTATTGGTAATAACAATTATGGATTACCAGAGCATCCATTGGATTTCACTGCTGAACATTTTAACATGCATCCAGCAAAGTGGTTTTTCCTATCTTACCCAGTTCCTCCAAGAGCAAAGTACAGCTTTGTTCAGAGGTAGAGAAATGCCCTTTCCTGTTGCCAAAAGCCTCCATTTCTCCATGAGTACCAAAAGCCCTGACTGTATTCCACTCCCTTGCCAAATTCACAGCTTCTTCCCATTCCTTCTGTGAACAAGCTGTGTTTTCAGTGTGACAAATTGGTGCATTTTGGAGACAAAAAAACTTAGGAACATATCCTGGAAAGATGCATCATTTAGTGCATTCTGCATACTCTAAACTTTTTAAAAACTATTTTGTTTAAAGCTTGCAACAGAGTACATGGGGCCTTGACTATAATTGGTTCGGTAGTATTTATGAGAAATTAGGTACTACTGGTGTATGAATATGTCTTAGTTTTTTTCTAATTATCACTGTATTCAACTGTTTTCCATGTAAAATAGTATTGGAACACTGACATAAGGAATATAGAAACTTTTTTTGTTGTTGTCTGAAAGGAGGAATTAAATAGCCAGAAAGAATCTTACCTTGTAACACCAAATCTGCATTAGATGGTGTGGGTAACAGAAACATTTAAACTATGCAAATTTTAGCCTAACAGCTGTGACTCAGACTAGGCACTTCAGAGCTTATGGATTGCTTATGTCATTGGGGAAGGGAGAAGGGGAGTGGGGGGAAGTCAAAACAGATTTGAGTGAGAGTTCTTGTTTACTGCATTGGTCATGCACTGTGTTGGGAAGTTCTGTTTTTAGCACAGGGGAACTGTGCATGTCCCTTGTTCCCTTCTGAAACACCACCAAAAGCTGGCTTAGACTTGGAAGCTTGCCTGAAGTGGGAAACATTAAATTATTTAGCAAATTGGTTTTACTTAAATGCTGATGAGCAGAGGCAATGAGAAGATGAGGTGTCCTCTCCTGCTCTGTTTTGTTGATGGAGCTTGTGAGTGGGGGCACTGATTTGTGACCAGGTGCTTAGTTTTGTATGGTTTTGATGAGCAGCTGGCTCAACAAGAGTGCATTTCATCAGCATCTGTTGCATCATGGAACTAAAGCATGAAAGACAAGATGCTTGTGGGTGCCTAAGCCTCTTCTGGCAAGACCAAATCGACGTTTTCAGAGTTACATCCTCGTTTTCCTGGCACAACTTTCTCCTAGGGCTAGGCAAAGGGGCAATCACTTCTTTCTTGCTAGTTTTCTGATCTGTTCCAAACCTATCCATGAATGATGTAGGTAGCTCTTCCTGCTTGTGGTGTTTGTGTCATCAGCTGATTCATCATCAGACTCATAAGACCAACTGTCGTCAACACATTTGGCTTCTGGCTTGGTTATTCCAGCTGCGGTGTTCTGTTGGCAGCAACCTGACTTTGGATTTTTTCTCACTGGACAAACCCTTGCAAATCATTTGCCCTGTACTGTGCTGTGATGTTTGATCTGTGTTGTTACCTGCTTTGTAGGCTTTTTGCAGGCTCTGGGATGCTCATGGTGCTGAGCCCTTCGTCAATAATGTAAGTTCAGATTGCGGCTTGATAGACGAGGAAATGTACTGTGCTCTGCTTGTCCCTGTACGATCTGCAGCTACTGTTGCTGCTCTATGCAGTGTCTGAAGAAGGCTGCCATCATAGCGAGGCTGATGTCAACTGCTGAAGAGCTCTGCTTTTCACTTATCTTTTCCATCCTAAATTCTGACTTTTCTAGTAAATAAATATTTACCTATAAGTACTGCAAGAGGTTGGTTCCCGAGCACCAGCCTTCCTGTGGAGGCAGAATGGGGGTGGGGAGGCTGGAATGCAGCATCAGTGTTTTTTGTCTTGAAAATAAAAACTACACAAACACTTTTGTACACAAATGATTTTTTAAATAAACACACATTTTAAAAGATGTTGATTTTTCACTGGGAATACTTAACAATAAATGCATGTTTCCCTGAAAACAGTTTTCATTTTATTTCTGGCAATTCAGATTGTTCTAAGATTATAGGGTCTACTGCCTCCATGTCAGTAACAAGAGAGGAAGGGATGATAATTTTCATGGTGCACAATAAAAAATGTTGAAGAAGAAAATGGTGTAAATAGAAGTTGTGTAATGGAAGCGTGTGTTATTTCAACTAGGACTGCCTCATGTGATGGCCTGAGAAATACATCTTCTTCTGCTCCACCTCTTGTCTCCTTTCAAAGGCTGCGTCTGAAGAAACAAAGCTGATAACTCACAGAGGAGAAGTTCTCTCTGGATTTTCCTGCACTGCTTATGTTCATGTCATCTTTGTACATTTTAAACTGTGTACCTCAAACTGCAGTTGGTTTCTGTACAGGGAGGTGACAGCCTGCTAGCTAATGACACTGCCCTGCTGCTCAACTTTAGAAGAATCTAGGAGGGATGATGACTATGGGTTTACTACCAGTACAAACTTCACTTTTTTGGAATTTGTCAGCGTTTGTTAAATGGAGTAAAGCAGTTTGAAGACAGTGGCTGCACAGCTGAAGCAATGAGCAGTGAGTTTGCTGTGGAGCTGGTTGTAATACTCTGCTTCAGATCTGTGTCCCATCTTCAGGTGCGTGTTTGTTCCTGGGCAGGTTTTGCAGGTTGCTGGGCAGGCCCAACCAGCTGGGATAGTGCTGCACAGATTTATGGTGTAAGATGATGTTTGGGTTTTTTGTTTAATTTTACTGTCTTGGAGCTCTGTTGTATTGTGGTACCTCATTCTTTAAGGGGAGTGAAGGAAAAGGAGCACTCCCCAGTCCCTCTCCTGCAGGTCTTAGCCTGACATTAATTCAGAGAAAAATAAAAGCCCAATTTCCCCAGTTCGTGTAGTTAGACACTGACATGAGTAACTGAGAGCTGCTTTATACTGAAATACTTGTGAAGTTGTCCAACAGCCTTGTCATTTCTTCCAGCACTCCAAAACTGGAAGTGAGTTCACAGCTGAAATGGACTGATGGTGCTTGCTAGCTTGACTCGTCCTGTACTTAGTTTTCTGTTTCAGTGGCTGTAATACTGACACATTTGGCTCTCAGATGCGTAACTGATACCTCCAATACAGCAAATCCAGGATTTTAAATTGTTTTTAAGGTCAAGTCTGGATCTGGAGCACCCGTGTCTGATACAATGTCAAATAAATTACATTGCTTCACTTAGTGGCTGCTTTGTGTTGAAATACATTAATTCTTTAGGTGGGTTTATGACAGCCTGGTATAAAAAAAAAGGGTAATAAGTTGGGCTGGTGAGGAAAATATGGGGGGAAGGGGGAGGTGGAAGAGAATGTTTTGTGCTGATGCCTGAGCCACCAGACCCCTTTAGCACCCCAAGTCCTCCATGTACAGCTGTCTTTGTTTGCAAGTGTGCAGGGCATGGGCTTGTGGCCCCCTGCTCCTGCAGTGAGTGGGGAGAGGGACAGTGCCATGATCTCTTCCCTTTGTCTTTCCCAAAACCTCTTCTCACAACTGGCAGTTTAAAAACATGATTAAGGTGAAGTCAAAGCTCCTGCTGACCCTGAGAGGTGTGGGAAGTTCCCTGCAGCTGAGCCACATTCCTCTATCAGGGCAAACCTGTCTATCCCCATTTTTATACATCTACCTGCTGCCCAGGTGCAGAGGTGGGTATGAGGGTGCCTTTCTTGAAGAAGGAACATTTTGTTGATTATAGCCCCCCAAAAATAGGGGCCAGATAAGGACCAAGATGGATTTTGGTTCAAAAGCAGACCTAGAACTGGTTGGTTCCATTTCACACTGCAGTCAGTCATAACAAAGAGCAGGCACTGGAAATCCTGTCCTGGCCACAGCTTTTAATTTCCATCGACACAAGGCTGGAGAACAAACACCAAACACAAAGTGGGTCCCAGGTGTTTCTGGAGGTGGTGGCCATCACATCTTCACCTTGCTGCAAGAAACTGTTGGGTGTGGTTTATCTGTGTAGAAAGCAACTTAAAGGATCCAAAGCTGTCAGCACAAATGGAGTGAAAACATTTGATGTTTATGGCTTTTACTGTTAAAGAGGCAACTCCAAGAAATTAATGCTGTGTATGAACTTCCCATAGGTAAATGACCTGCTGGGATGGGGGCTTGTTCTCACTCTTTGCTTGGCATATGTGTTGCCCATTATAGCTTATTCCACATTCCAGTCCTTTAATGGTCTGAGCCACACAAAAAATGCTAGGATCAAGTGTCTCCAGGCCATGCTTATCAGGAGAGAGAACTATTTGGAAGAAAACATATCTGAAAAAAGTAGTTACCAGAAATTCACTGGGTCAGACAATGCTGAGGTGGAGGGGAAAAAAAACAAAGCACAATCCAGCCCAACCCCAAAAATGTCTTAAAAACTAAGAGGAAAAGTCATTCTTTGTATTGTTTGTGTGCCATTCTTTTCACCTGTGAATGGTTCTCATCTGTGAGGAATTCAGAAAGGGGAAGTGCAGAGTCCTGAACCTGGGGAGGAAAAACCCAGGCACCAGTACAGGCTGGGGCAAATGTAAAGCAGCTTGGCAGAAAAGGACCTGGGAGTCTGGGATCTGGACCAAGCTGAACGTGAGCCACCACTGTGTGCTGACGGCAAAGGCAGCAAAGTGGGCTGCAGGAGGCAAAGTGTCAGCACTCAGCAGGCTGAGGGAGTGATCCTGCCCCTCTGCACAGCCCTGGTGAGGCCACATCCAGCAGGAATGCCAGGTCCTGCTCCGCTGGGATGGGCTGGAGGAAGCCAGCTGTCCACACAAGAGCTTGTGGACTCAGGGGGCCTGGGTCTGTTCAATGGGACTGCAAAAGCAACAAACAGACACAAAAGGGGCCACATCCTGCAGGTGTGAAATAACAAAGCCCTCTTAATAGCAAAAAGGTTAAAAAACCCCACCATCAACCCAAAAGAAGAAACAACCTGTGTTTTGGCTTAAAGGTATGTTTTGGAAAGAAAGCAGCTCAGTAATGCAGAATCAAATGAAATTATGCCCAACTGCTTTGGGCATCTTCCAAAACCACCCTCATGCAAGAATGTCTGCAAGGGAAATGCTTCGAGTGGGAACCCTGCCCTGCTCCCCTGGCAGTGAGTACCCCTGGCACGTGGTGCAGCCCCCATGTGGCCGCAGGAAAGGGCTTGGACACAGCCAGGTGAGTGGTTTTCTGAAGGAGAAACTCATTACCACTTCAAGGCTGAAGAGTGACTAAATAAAAAATAGACTTGAGGTCTTAAGATCTGAGGAAGATGGCAAATCTGTCTTAGTAAATTTAACAGAAGGCCCCTATGCCTCTGACTGTAGCTTTGGGGATAGAGGTGCCCTCAAGTCAAACAGCACCTAACATGTGATGGTCACACAGGAAAATGTTGTGTTGGTCAGACACAAGATGCTTGGAGAAAGTGAGTAAGGAGATGGAGTGAGGCAGTGGGGAAGAAGTGGTGCCACAGCACTGGCAGTGCCCATCCTCCTCTCCACAGGCACAAGAAAAGCTCCAGGGAGCAGAAGCCTACGGCCAGCCTAGAGGAGTGGTGGGTCAAGGGAGTGGATGCAGTCATGGGTGTTTTGCTGTAATCAGTCATCTACCAAGGACGTGGTCTCAGGTTGGTATTAACTGGTTGGGAAAAAGTATGGCCTGGAAATAGGAAAATTTTCCGATTTCCATTCATTTCTCTAGGGATGGTACCACTGGCTCTGTTTGTTGACACTCTCCTATTTAGGAACTTATACACATTGATAGATTCTGAAGGATGATCTCACCAGGAAGGTATCTGGAACTTGGAGAACCAGAGATACAACCACATCTATCTCATGGTCAAACACACCAGGACTGCTGGGAATGCCACCATGATCTTCAGTCTGTAAGGGTTTGGTGTTTCCTACACCAAACTAGAAACTAGAAAGGATTAAATGTGCAAACTAGAAAGGATTAAAAATACACTCTTATTTCTGCATGGGGGGATGCTGGATCTTCTGTCATGTCTTGTAATAGCCCAGATTACTAGAAAACTTCCCTAAAGCACTGGAGATTTGGCCATTTCATACACTTTGACAGATGGAGGCAGCTCCAGAGGAGACTGTGGCTCTCACATGGGTAAGTCTGGTAACACACAGGTTACATGAGCCAGAACCTGCATGGCAGCTGCACTGAGTAACAACCCTCCTGACAAAGGGAGTGAAAACAGCAGGAACTAGGTGCTGACCTAGGCAGGATGGAGGATACCAGTGCTGAAGATGGGGTCCTTGTGGGAAAACCAGACCGTAGAAGCTTGTTACTAAAGCAGAGCCTGATAAACCATGACATGCAGGCCCCCCACAAGCCTCAGAAATGAATCAAGGCAGAGTCTGCTTTCTTGCTGAATCCTTTTATGCTCAAAGCAAATCTCAAGTAATTAAAGTGAGAAGGTAATGCAGAAGACGCAATGTGCAGGTATGGATGGATACAGCAAAGAGGGCCTTGAATTGAAGAACAGCTGGGAAACAATGTACTGCAAGGCTGAGAAAAGGGACTGGAAAGGGCACTAGGGAAAGGCACCAAGGTATTCTACCATGCTCACACACCAGGTGTACAGAGCCACATCCCAGCCTGAATTCTGTCCTGGTATAACAGCATGAGGAAGGATGAGCAGTGGTTGCTGCTACCACATCGGGAATAATTTGTCCGGATTACAGATTTCTCTCTCCTTTCCAGGGAACGCTCAGGGATGAAAGTGGGTGATGACTTGAATTACGTGGGCAGTGACAGTCTCTCCTAGTTTCACAGGAAGCAAAGAAGAGCTTACGTGTGGGCAGCAGGAACCAGTGAGCAGCACAGGGCACCCTACATGTGCTCTGGACACACCACATAATCTCTTGAAAGGAGACCAATGGCTCAGACGTCTGCCACCAGCGTAAACCCAGCTTGTTTCTGGTTTGGGGACAGAACCTAGGGCACGCAGTGACTCGTACCTTGCTTTACAGCCATTGGACCCAACACCAAAGAAACAGCCACAACTACCTTCCATCTCTTCCTTCAAGAGCTTTGGTGCATCAGAGTCAACATCAATTCCTGCTTCCAGGGCAATGGGAGAATTAAATGCCTGAACCAAGGAGCAGAACATGTATTTCTTGTTCTGGAGCATGCCCAGCTTGCAGCGTTATGAACTCACATCTAAGCTCTTGCGGCTGGTTGGGCTGTAGGAGGATGCTCAATATTCCAGAGCTACTTGGTTGAGCTTTCTGCCTGAGCTGGCACATTGCTGAGACTACGTGCTGCCAGCATGACCAAAGTGAGTTACTAATTGGCTTGGATCACTTCTGTGCTCCCAGTGAAAAGCAGATGTCTCCTGCTGGCTGTCCCTCCTCACCAAGCAACACGAGACTCAACTGCACCACCTATGTGCATTGCCCATGGATGTCTTGGTTCTGCTGACCACGGATAGAGCTGCACAGACAGTGATGACTCCACCAGGTTTGAAGTTGAATGGCTCCTTAGTCATTTCTTGCCAAAGCTGAAGGGGTCACACATGAGCCTGACTTGCTCCTGCTGGCTCACAACACCCAGCCACTGCAGGCCAACAATCCTGATAAAAGTGTCAGGACTTTCCCTAGGCAGAGAGCAGATGCACTGTTGCAGGTCAGAAAGGTCTTTCCATCAGATGAACAGGATTTGTTCCAATGGTACAACTGCCCTTTGCCTGATACAACACAAGGGCTCCGAGGAACACGCTCACAGCATCTTCCAGCACATGTGATGCCAACCAAGTTTGGCCACAGAGCTGCTCCTACCAACCACCAGAGTGCGCGTGGCTGTGCCTTCGGTTGTTTTGGCCTGAGTGAGCAGGAGGTCTGAAGTGCAACAAGTCTTTGGCTGTGGTCCCACTCATCTCTTTACAAGCAGGTGCACATGCCAAGAACTTGCTCATCTCCTTTCAGACTGCAAAAAATAGGGCTGGGAAGTTCCCCGAGTCACAGATGTTCCTATTCTGAATCTGAAGTATACTAGGGAGTGATTTGTGGAAGTAGTCATCCTGTGGGTCACCTCACTGACTTGGTGCTAAGGCATCTCTGATGGGAGCAACTGGGTCATTCACCCCCTTTGGTCCCTCATTTAGAAATAAAAGGACATCCTGGATCCACTCTCCTGACTCAGGCTGTGCAGCTGGGAAGGGACAGGTTGTCAGCAACCACTTCCAAGTTCTGCTCCTGAGGAAGTTCTGTCTTGTTTTCTGCCTTTGAGGAGCTGAGGCAAATCAATCCACAGAATGTCTGGATCAGAAACAGTTAAGGAATGGAAGCTACTGTTGGTCTTTGAAGTTTAAGCTTATTTTATAGTATTGTTTGAGCTTCCTTCTGGCCATCTGAATACCCAGGGGGTACTCATGAGCACGATGATTCCCTCCTGTCAGAAATTCAAGCAGGGGAAGCCTTCAAGGGACACATAAAGTGCTGCTGTACAGAAGGACTTTGCTCCCTGCTTTTTAACACCTTGCTGTTCCCTGTGCAAATCTGTTCTTGCACCGAGATACAGTGCCCTGGGCTGAGACCAGCCACTCTGTGACTAATGCTTGGTTATCAGCTCTGTGCACCTGCAGCCAGGCTGGCAAGGAGACTTCATAGCCCAGCTTCTTTAGTTTGGGCTATTTCCCTGAGCACCAGTCTGAGACTTGATTTTCAGGGACAAACAGAACTATTACTGCTGATAAAGACAATAACAAAACACACATGCAAGAGAACAAGGATCCACATGGATGATTTCTTTAAAAAGCAAGTTTCCTGTGTATTGCAAATGTTTGGTGAACCCAAATCTTCCTGTATCTTTAGAGGAAACAGTTCAGCTGTTACAGCCCCATCAGTTAACATTCAAGAGACAGTCTGATGCTGAACTTGGCCCAACAATGTGAGCTAAGTATCTAACAGTTGGAAGCACATTTTAGATAACATTTTGTTATTTATCAGTTCTAAAACTTACAGGGCTTGTCAGCATGTGCAGAAAAGGTTTGTAGTGCATATTATTTCTCCTGTTTAAGATTGCTCTAGACAACGTTATTTTTTTATCCAAAACAACTATTCAGATTTAGTTTTGTTCAGTGGTAGAGGTTTAATTTGGTACATTACAAAGTATGTTCTCAGAACAGTTTTCCTGTCTGTGATGAAAGCTGTGCAGTCCAGGCATCAGAAGACAGAAAGAAACAGAAATAAATGTATGTCTGCTAAGAAACACAGCCAGACTTTTATGAAGATGGGAACTTAAAAGATGATAAGAACTTAGCTCTAATTACCTAACTGAATGTGAAGCCTCAGCACCTTTAAATCCAACACTGGTAAAAAGCCATAAAGACTGAGTTTTATTTGGCTTCCTATTATTCTTAATTGCACATTAACAAGTGAAGAACTCTGAGCATCAGTTTCCTTATTATAATGGAAGAATCCCCATTCTTATGCACAATATTTGAAAACTGATATATGGCACATAGCCCACCCCACTCCATCCTTTTCTTTGAAATACTTTGCCTTCAATTCCAGAGCTTTATACTCATTACTCTTTAACAGATCTTATTTTTAAGGCCTCAGCAGCACTGGCAATGCATAAATTCTGTCTGTGTAAGAGTGGTGGCCGTGCCTCTTGCCCTGGTTCTCCAGCCTGCCTCCTGCATGCAGCTCTGATACAAAGGTGCCCACCCATCCCTGGGGCAGCTCCCAACAGCACCACGGCTGCTCTGGGGGCTTGAACCAGGGAACTGTGGGGACAAATTCCACGTGCAGCCTTGTCTGGGGCAAGCTCTGAAAAGAATCAGTGGGGCCACCTTTCTGGTAGCTCTTGTAAGCTGCATTTTGGCTCAGCCAAATGTGCCCAGCGTAATTTGCTACATGAATGTACCAACTGCCTCTACTGATAATCAACACAGGAAAATAACTCAAATATCCACATTAAAAACAAAACAAAAAAACAAACAAAAAAAAAACAGAGACAGAAACTCAACATAAGTCCATCTGGAGAAAGACAATTGAAAACCATGCTCTGAGCATGGCACTAAACCTACAGAAACCTCATCTAACCTTAATGATTCTATGATGATTCCTTGAGTAATGTCACATTGTAACTAACAGAAAACTGACCAAAAAAGATAAAAAGGAAAAAAATCCAACAATTATCCACTTCACAAAAAGCAAAGCTTTTGGAAATAAATCTGAATTACTTGCAAGATTTGTCAAATCCAGATTTCAGATCACTGTTAAAGGCACTCCATTAGATACCAGAACTAATTTCTAGAAAAAGCAAGTTTCTTTTTCAGGTAGCACCACAAAATTCTGAACCAAAACGTTTTAAAATTAGTTTAAACCAAAATATTTTAACTTTTGTGAGAGGGAAGTATTTGACCAGAGCACTAAAAAGAAACTGCATTATGATCAGTAAATCCACCTTGTGAAATTATTTCAGTTTTAGAAATCAAACCCCTGATAGATGTGTAATTAATTTTATGATCTCCTGGTCTCCCTCTGTCAAAAGCATTTCAAATCCTTCAGGTCAAAGCACTGCAGGCTGCTTTAGAAGGGGAGCTGCCCACACTGCGGTATGCATGGAGCCTGATTTCCTGTTACAGAAGAAAAATAACACCAGCTGTACACTTGCTAAGAGAGACTACAGTCATGTTGAAGAGCACACAACTGCACCCTACCCATTTTAGGAGCACAGGCAATCCCTAACTAATGCCACCAGTATCCAGCTCTTCTACATTAATCAAGGGATTTCAAAACAATTTGCAGAAGGAAGTGGGGAACTGAAGCAGTGGGAAACAAAGCAAACACTTCACTGTCACTCTGCAGACCAACCTAGCCCCTTTTACAATGTAAGGTTCTGTAACTTTACCTAAAAAACTTAACTTTTGAACTATGCAACTGTCTGCATGACAGCTCCTTCACTCTGTACAGCACTTCTGAGAATATCCAAGCCCATGTACAGATACATCAATTAGTTTTCTGCAAAAGAAAAAAGAAATTAAAAGAAGACCGCCACGTGACACCTAGAAGCGTTTATTTTATGCAACAAACTTAAATATGATCATGTGTACATAAAAGTGTACACTGTATCTATGCTGAACAATGCCAGGAAACATAATATTGATGCAACAATCTTCTAAAATAAACATTAAAAAATGAGCCTGGACAGGAAGACAAAATGCAAAACAGACTTACTTCCAATCAGCACAATGCTTAAAATTGAGAGCAATCCTAAACATTTCCAACTTTCCTTACAAAGCTGCCAAAGTCCAACTATTTTTAAAAACTGATTTTTTTTTTCTTTACATCAATAATAAAAATCTGGTGACAAACATTATAAAATCAAATGCTGGACTGTCTTTACTCCTTTAAAATTTAGAATATTCCAACAGAACCGTAGGAGTAAAAACACTTAAAAGTGATATATGTTTTTATAAAACAAACATCAATATGTACATTTATTGCAAATTATATTAAACTAAAATGGAGGGAAAATTAAAAAATGAAATGTCTACTTGCGAATTAATAATAATTTTAAGTGATTACTTTCCCACTCTGATAAAAATCAGAAAGCAACATTTATAAAATTGCCACCACATGACTTTTCATAGCAGGGAACTGAAATCTGTACATCTTATTTTTGCAGAAAAGTAGGCAGGCAGAAAGAATTATACATAAAACAGTCTCCAAAAAAAAGCAAAAAAAATTTTTTTGTGTTTTTTTTTCCTCTAGTCTTGTTTAAAATCCATTCAGTAGACTTCTACCTTTTCTGTGAAACATGGGAATACCTGGCTCTAGGATCATGAATTTTCAATGTCAGTGTAAGGACCTTCTCTGACTTTCTTTAAAAAAAAATGCAGCATGAAAGTTAATGGTGTAAATACACTTTTAAACTCCAGAATGCAGGAACTGGAACCAAGTGTTAAGCAATTTGCTTAATTATTGACTTTTCATAAAAAAAGTCTCTGGGGAAATAAGTACAGATGCTTTTAGCCTCTTTCTCAAGAGTTTCTGCTTTACATTTCCATTGAGAAGGATTAATTTCATGTGAAAGGGAAGCATAGTTTTCCTTCTGGTTTCAGAGCTGAAAGCTGTGTATTTTGAAGTAATTTCAGTTCCTGTACAGGAAATTTCTGAATCCTAGTTTTTGCAGAAGCTTGGAGCATGCCTTTATTTGGCCTTCATTTCCTCCCTTTTCGAGCAAGTTTTCTTTTTACCTTTATGGGGGGACAAAAGGAAATGAAAGTTAATCATAAGGACATGGAAGTTACAAGTGATTCTGAATCAAAATCCTACCAAATATTGTTTACATTTTAGCTTTTACATCCAACTCCACCTTGTATCTTCTCAACGATTACATAGCTAATTGAATACAACTGAATTTCCTTATTGTATAGCCCAACTTCCCGATAAACTTGAAACTACACAACTTGAATTGTGTATTTCATAATTCCATTACTGAGTAATGTTTTTTCAGCATAAATATAAGCAGTTATCCACTGCTTTCACTGGAATCAAAGATTAAGAACAGTAACTTGATAAAATTAACTGTAATTTACCCAGGTTTATAAAAATAGCCCATTTTACTTCAGAATAGGCACTACTTCAAATGATTTCCAAGTATTTACAGTAACTTGTACATGGCTACTTAAAGCAAAAACTTATCAGAGCTTTTTTTGCACATAAATTTCTTTGATTTCTTACTGTATAAACTACAATAAAGATGTAAAAACAGAGAATTGTCCTATATAAAATGCCTGCTACACCTTAAGGAAGCCTCCCTCTGCTATCTCTGTATCCTCAGTATCTTCCTGGCTGCTGCCACAGGCCTTAAAAAGATCCATTGCATTTTGAGAGTATTCTGAACTTGAGTCTATCTCCAACAGTGAATCTCCATCACTTCCAAGCACCTGGCTTCTGAAAAACGTTAACAATGTTTTGGTATTTTGTCCAAGAAACACTGATATATTAATTTAAAAGATGCTATCTGATACAGTAGCTTATTAAAGGCTATGGATAGTAAAAATTTTTTCTGAAGACTTGAAGAAATTTTACATATTAAAAAAGCATTGCAAGGCAGTACACAAATATTACACTCTTGACAGAACATTTTACTGGTGTATAAACTTTACTCTGAGAAAAAGAGGTAAAACTGTTTTTGTTTAAGGTTCTCTGTAAGACCTTCAACTTACAGATCTCTAGAAAGAAACTGTTCCAATGATTCTTTCTTCCTTTAGATTAATTTGTGATTTCTGAGAGCACACTGGTTTGCAGACCTTATTGCTCTACCACTTCGGACACTTTTGCATTAATTATGTACCAGGTCCAGCAAAACAAACTTCTTGTGCTTATGCACGTTATGAATTGCTGGTATTGCAAACCAAGTCAACACGTTTAAACACTAAAGTGGCCCACATTATCATCCAAAAGCTGTTTTGTAGTTTATGAAGTTTCAAATGTTAATTTTCAGTTACTTAAAATAGACATTACAGTACTGCTAAAATTAGAACAAGCATAGACACAAAATATCAGGAAATAGTTACAGTCAGAATTACAATTTTTCCTGTTCATTAAAGACAGTCAGTTTCCAAGCCTTTGCTATCAATGAAGTGAAGCACAGCAGAGTAGCTAAATGCCTGTGTGCCTGGCATTAATGAATGCACTGGAACACCATCAACTCTTAGTTCTTTTACATAGCAATGCTAGGAAGGGGAACCAGGATGCAACAGACAAAAAATAACATTTGGTGAAAACAGGTAAAGTTTATCCTGTTCTGACCAAATACATTTATTTTTCCAATTCCAGCTGCCCAGGTACTTACTTTGAAAACTGTAACTCAATACAACATATGGTAGACCATGGCATCTGCTGTGCTTTAGTAGTGCCCTTAACTATGCTAGGTATGTTGTAATTGTAAATTCAGGGTCTGACTTGAGACAGGAAAGCACCACCCCCCACCCCATGTATTTTATTATGTATTTTTACCTCTGTAGATCAATTTGTCTCTGTGCTGCTGCTGGCTTTTTTGCTGTGTCTTGCTGTTTTGGTGCTTTGGCATTACCTGCCTCTAAACTCCCTGGACTTTCTTGGTTGGCTGCTGCCCTCTTCCTCCCCCTGACAGGTGGTTTACTTGTTTCCTCGTTTTTTGCAGTGGTACCCTGAGGTTCCGGTTTGGTTGGTCGCCCTCTTCTGGTTTTTGCTGCGAGCGATGGGCCTGTTTCTTCTACACTTTTTTCTTCTGTTTTTTGATGAATATTCTCAGTTCCAGATGCTGTTGCTGTTCTTTTTTTCCCACGTTCAGTGCTATTTCCTTGTGTAGTCTGATCAGAATTCATCTCCTAGAAAATAAAAATAATGAATGTGAAGGAAAAAAGATCCCAAAAGGCAAACTCAAATTATTACCTCACTCCAACAGAAATATGAGTTTTTAAAACTGTAAGTATTGTTATGAAAACACATCACATGGTCTTAGACCTAGTAATAAGTTTTACTAAATGGGATTTTGGACCTTACCCTTGCAAAAAAATTTTCTATATTGTGCGTAATGTTAGTATCTGCACCCAACCTATCTTTTAGTGGTGTGAGAGAGACATTACTGTAAGAATAAATATCTTTATGAGCTCCTCCCATGATGGTTTTATTGGACAAGGTCCTTTTACTGTCTGTTTGTCATATGACAGGAGAAAACTGAGGAGCAAAAGAATGATTCCAATACAGCAGTGTTTACTATTTACTTCCATACATGTAAATTTTGATACCAACATTCTGTAAAGGTGGTTTACTGAAGACCTAAGAGCCAGTAAAGAAAAACCCAAGGCTTGTAGGGAATAAAGAAGTAAGACCACACCAAAAATGAAACTTGCTGTGCTTGTTAATTCTTTGTCATGCCTGAATAGGTATGGCCTACATGAATGTTTTTCTCAACACCCTGAACAAGGTAATGAAGTGATTAAATAGCAATGTACTTCTCTACACAGAGCAGTATTCTTACGGAATCAAAGAGGAAGCAACTGGATGCTAAGCTTTCATTTGAATACTGACTTCCAAACCAGCTGGGAGAAAGGGCAGAGAAAAGGATACTGAAGAAGTACTGCTGGGATGAAGTAGCAATTTCAAACAAACCAATGTCACTATTCTAAGTGCTGTATCTGAACCAAGGACTTTTTTTGCTAAATATTCTATTATCATTTCTTGTGTGTTCAAATGAGTCAGGCAATCTCTGTAATCTTCACTACTGTCTTAGCAGCTTCATAGTAGACACAATTGCTATTCATATGAACTTTACAGATAGCCTGAAATTTCAACTTCAAGAACCTAGAAGGTCTTTTTGAAGGTTTACTTTATATGTGCTTTGCCTAACTTTTCTATGTGATGATAGAAATCCAAAACACCGCTTGTTACTCTGATTTCATCCAATAAAAAGAGATTAAGCAGATATGTAACTTCCTAAAACGCTTAAATCATCTATATATCCCTACATTATGACAAAAATCTACTTTAAATCACGTAATCATCTAGGTTGGAAGTGATCTTTGAAAATCATCTTGTCAAACCTTCTGTTGACAGTAGGACCTCAGTGCTTATCCAGGGCCTTGCCAAGTCAAGCCATGCACACTGATATTCCACCACTTTTCTGGACAGTCTGTTCTAGTGTTTAAATTTCTTCACAATGTAGATTTTTTTTTTCTGCTTGCATCCAGACAGAATTTCCCTTGAAGCAACTTCTGCCAGTAAGTCTTTTGTACTTCCAGCAAGCAGCCTTGAGAATACTTCCTTCCATCCATCTTTTCCATAAATACCTTTTAGATACTGAAGTCTTTCAATTGACCCTCTCCAAGGCTTCTCTTCTCTAAGCTGAACAAACCCGACACTTCAAACCTTTCTCCACACAATTTCTTCATGTCTTTATCATCTTGGTGCTCCCTGCAAGGCTCTCTCCAGTTTTTCAGGATCTGCCTCAAACTGAGGAGGACACAGTGTTCCAGGTATGGCCTCATGAATGGACAAATAGGGTGGAACAATCACATCCCTCTATCTGCTGACTACTCAGGACACAGCTTGTTGCCCTCACAGCTGCCAAGGCACACAGCCAGCTCATGCTATGTTGGCTGTCCACTGGGGATGGCTCCCCAGATTCTTCCCAGCCAACCTACTCTCCAGCCAGGCAGATCTCAGCATGTTGTACAGCTGCTCAAGTTTAATCTATCCCAGGTGCAGGACTCAACTGTGTTAAAATTAATGCTATTGTATGTTTTATGAGTTAAAAAATCATTATGGTTTACACATGGTGTTCTCTCTTTAAAGGAGGGGGGGAGAACCATACAATATATTTTCAAGTGTTTGATTAAGATTTTAGTTGTGATAAAATCCAAGTTAGATGTTTATTTCATGCTGTAGGACCATTTGACATTTTTCTTGGCAGTAACTTCAGTTAAAGCTGCTACAGGTGTGAACTTTCCCTCTGAATCCCAGGTTCACTGTTACTTACACTGGAAAACATGGAATAAACATGGGAATATATTGGAATTTTAGAAAAGAAGAATGAAGTCCATTTAAATGAGCTCTATAAATTACTCTGGATAAAATAAATGGCCGTTTGAAAAATAAGGGGTCTTCTGTTGGGCTAGGAAACTGATAGAACTATATGAAATGAAACTGGATGTTACCAGTTCCTCAGAGACCACCTGCAATGATGCATAGTGAAAAAATGCCAAGCTTATTACAGACATACAGTCCACAAAATCCCTGGACATACCTTGTTTTTCACAGGTTCTGTCTTTGCTGGTGTGACTGAAATAATCCTCACAGGATTTTCATCATTTTCACTGACTCCGGTTTCTGATATATCTGAACTTTGTTCCCTGGGAGCATAATGGAAGACATAATAAAACAAAAATATACAGAAAAGGAAAATGTTTGGAATTATTGGGGGAAAAAGGGGGGCGGGGAAGGGGAGGGAAATCAACACAGTAGGCTAAAATAGTTTAAAAACAATTGAATTTGCCAGAGTCCATACTTATATTTTCTTTCCTAGAACTGGGAAAGGTCTGAAAGGAATTGGCTGATTATTGAGCCAAATCCCTTACCACAGACACACCTCCATATAATGCCTTTTGCAAACTTAAGACCAGAGCTCTAAAATAAGCTGTGTTCTTTTTCCAGCTAGAAAGAGATGATACTGGAAAATGTAGTAAAGAATAATAAACACCAATAATGCCCAAACTTCACAGAAAACAAAAGAACAAAAAAAGAAAAACCCAAGATTATTACAATTTATATCATGCACACTTGCAGAACAAATTCTGAAAGCAGTTATACTTCCCTTAGGCCTTACGAAATGTAGCAACTAGAGTTACTTTCTCTGTTTTCTTTAACCCTTTATTTTAGTCAGGTAATCAATTCCAAACCAAATTAAACAATATTAAAATCTGAAAGTGTAAACTGTTTCTCCAGATTTACAACGAATTCTAAAACTCTGCATCCTTTTAAAAATAATGCTTGCTAGAAGAAACACTGAATATTACAATCATGTGTTGCATCTTTCCATGGAGACCCTGGCCTGCTTCAACAAGCTCTTTTTATCATTTGTCATCTTCCATAGATTGGAATGTTTCTGATCAAAACAAAGAAGTTTCTTGTTTCCAATCAGGATTAATCCTAATTTATACATCAAAATATCAACCACACAAACTGTACCAAAAAGCAAGTATGGAGATTTTACGTATTGAGAACTACTACATTTTTTAAAACTGGACAAAATAAGGACACTCTTCAAACATGTAAGCACACACACCAAATAATCTCCTGTCCTAAAATGTGCAAGCACAGTAGAGAACATGAAGTAAAGAGCTGATGAAAGAAATTCTGAACTCCTGTACCTTGATCTGTTTCCGGCAGAAGAGCTCAGTTCAGAGTTTACACTGCTTCCAGTCTCTGATCCTGTAGTCCTAATATATGGTCTCCTTCCAGTTGCAGATAATGGTTTGTTTACTGTACCTAATACACCGGTTGGTTTTGGCTAGAAAAAAAATGTTTAAATCTTAAAAAATGCAAACTTCAGATACAAATATTTGCTTGAGTATTTTAAAGTACTTTTTCTGGATTAACAGTCTTGATCACAATGCCATCAGTTTAGAGCTAAACACCTTATAGTTACTTAAAAAGCACTGTTTATCCTTTTACTTCTTGTAGTTTAAGAGCCTTCATCAACTGCCCTTCTCTCTCTCTCTCATGCTTTGAAGGCATAGCAGCTGGAGAAGTCTCAACAAAAGCCAAAATATCAGGCTATATTAGAGTTGAGAGCTTCTGGATAAGGATGAACGGGAAAGCAAATAAAACGGATATTGTTGTGAGTCTACTACTGACCACCCAGCCAGGACACTACCAGCAATGAATAATTTTACTAGGAATTACAGGATCTTTCTAGATCAACTGCCCTTGGCCTTATGGACAACTCTGGCCCTGTATATGGGGGACAGCAGAGTTTGGGTGCTGTAAGACTTTTGGGTGCTCTGGGAATCTCCTTTTGAAGGTACTGTGATCTATGAACGCTGGTCACTTTTTAAGAACCATCTCTTAAAAGCACAGGAGCAGGCAATTGCAAAGTGTAGGATGTCAAGCAAGTGAGGCAGAAGTCCAGCCTGGCTGAACAGGGATCTTCTTATGGAACTTAGACACAAAAGGAATGTATACAGTATTTGGAAGCAATGACAGGCAAAATGGCAGGACTACAGAGATGCTGTTCACCACGACAGGGAGAAAATTCCTGTGGCCAAAGCTTGGTTAAAGTTCAAGTTGGTCAGCACTATAAAGGTCACAAGAAGATACATCAAAAGCAAAAGGAGGATTAGAGAGGATCAGTGGGTCATCACTTGATGAGGCTGGTCACCTCACAAACAGGAGGTGACAAAGCAGAAACACTTAACCCCATTTTTGCCTCAGTCTTCAACACCACTGATGGGCCCTGGGACCCCCAGAGCCCTGTGTCAGAACACTGTGTCTGGGGGGAACGACAAACAACCCCAGTGCCCTCAGCTATTCCGCGTAAGACTTGTGCTCCAGACCCTTCACTCATTTTGTTTTCCTTCTTTGGACATGCAGTAAACTCAACTACTCAGTAAACTGAGCAAATAAATTACTAATTAAAAGAATAGTATGTTTAAGTAAATGTTGTGCAGAATTAGCACCTGGATGATGCAGCCATTGAACGTGTGTCCAGTAACAAGCCATTTGTTGCTTTTTTCGCTAGCCAGTATTTTCCAGCATCTGTTATATCTTTCTCCTGCCTGCTCCATCATAACTTCTACACATGGGAATTATTTTTTCTTCTCAGGAATGTCTTAATAAATTAACTTGGCCTCTAAGGAAATGTAAAATTACATGAAGAATGTGACATGCCAGTTACAAAAACTTCCTTGACTGCTCTCCAGGGACAAAATAAAATCTTCCTGTTGCCTACCCAGCCTGAGCAGACACGTCAAGCCACAGCAAGATCTAAAACATTGTAACTGTATCAGAGAACCCCAAAGAGATAGTGTTTACTTTACACCTTTCTGCATATAACTATATAAATATAACATAAAAACATATCATAAAAATATATAAATATAATAGTTCCATTAAAACTCAATCTGGATGCTGCAATGGAAGATAATAAAAAGTGCCTTTACAAACACATTAACAACAAAAGAAGGGCCAAGGAAAAGCTCAATGCTTTACTGGACATGGAGGGGAACACTGTAACCAAGGACAAGAAAAAAGCTGAGGGACTTAATGTCTTCTTTGCCTCTTCTTTAACAGAAAGGTCAGTTATACTCAGGCTACCCAGCCCCTGAACTGGTAGACAGGGA
Organism: Eopsaltria australis; assembly: GCA_034509425.1. Classification (NCBI taxonomy): domain Eukaryota; kingdom Metazoa; phylum Chordata; class Aves; order Passeriformes; family Petroicidae; genus Eopsaltria; species Eopsaltria australis. The sequence continues at coordinate 713,878 of JAVTVJ010000494.1, forward strand.
CAGGGAGCAGAATAGGTCCCCTGCAATCCAGCAGGAAGTAGTTAGTGGCCTGGTGAGTCACTCAGCCACTCACAAGTCTATGGGGCTGGATGGGATCCCCCTGAGCTTGCTGAGTGAGCTGGCAGAAGAGCTCACCAATGATGAAGCCACTCCATTTTTCATCAGTCCTGGTTAACTGGAGAGGTCCTAGATGACCCAGAGGTTAGCCACTGTGATGCCAATCTACAAGAAGGCCAGAAGGAGGATCTGGGAGACCTACAGGGCTGTCAGCCTGACCTTGGTGGCCAGGAATGGATGATCGGTTGGTTATCTTGAGTGCGATCACACGGTGTGTGCAAGACAACCAGGGGATCAGGCCAGCATGGATTTAGGAAAGATGAGTCCTGCTTGACCAACCTGATCTCCTTTTATAACCAGATGACCTACCTAGTGAATGAGGGAAAGGCTGTGTGTGTAGTCTGCCTGGACTTCACTAAAACCCTTAATGTTGTCTCCCAAAGCATCCTCCTGGAGAAGTTGGCAGCACACAGTTTGGACAGGTGCATTCTTTGTGGGGTTAAGAACTGGCTGGGTGGTCAGACCCAGAGAATGATGTTGAAGGGTGCCATGTACAGCAGTGGCTGGTCACTACTGGTGTTCCTGAGGGAGCAGTGTTAGGGCCAGTCCTGTTTAGTACCTCTACTGATGATCTGGAGCAGGGGATGGAGTGCCCCCTCAGTCAGTTCACAGATGACACCAAGTGGGTGGCACTACTGTGTGCTGGAGGGCAGGAAGGCTTCGCACAGGGATCTGGACACGACGGATTGACGAGCCACGGCCAGTGCTACGAGGTTCAACATGGCTAAGTGCTGGGTCCTGCACTTGGGTCACAACAACCCCAGGCAGTGCTACAGGCTGGGGGCAGAGTGGCAGCAAAGCTGCCCAGTGAAAAAGGACCTGGGAATGCTGGCTGAGAGCTGCTGAACATGAGCCATGGTGTGCCCAAGTGGCCGAGAAGGCCAGTGGCATCCTGGCCTGTGTCAGGAATTGTGTGGCCACCAGGGCAGTGACTGTCCCTCTCCACTCAGCACTGGTGAGGCCACACCTTGAATCCTGTTTCCGATTCTGGAACTGCAAGGACACTGAGGTGCAGAAGTGCGTCCAGAGAAGGGCAACAGAGCTGGGGAAGGGTCTGGAACAACAGCTTAATGAAGGGCAGCTGAGGAAGTGGGGGGATGTTTCAAACTCTCTATAACTGCCTGAAAGGAGGTTTAGTCAGGTAGGGAGTGGCCTCTTCTTCCAGGCAGCTAAAGACAGGAAAGAAGAAATGGCTCCCTGTGCCATGGGAGCTCCAGGTTGAAAATCAGGAAGAATTTCTCCACTGGAAGGACTTTCACGCATTGGAATATACTGGTCAGGGATGTGGGGGAGTCACCATCACTGGAAGTATTCAAGAAATACTCAACATGGCATTTAGTGCTGTTTGGTCAATGGCTGGCATCAATGATTTTGGAGGTCTTTTCCAACCTTAATGATTCTGTGATATTTCCTACTGTTATATTGAACCTAATTCTGCATTACATTTTGGAAAGCCTCTCCCAGAGGTGCTCTGCTTTACAAATACAGGATTTTAAAACAATATAATATCTCTAGTTGGAAGGGACTCCCTGAAACAGATGTTCAAAAGTGCATAGACATTTTGCAGCTGAATTTAACAGCATCAAAAGCTGTATTAAAAATGTTATAACGGAAAATTTAATATCTTCAATGCTAGTGGTATCACAATTCTCTATATGCATCATAACTTTATGCCAAGCTTATTTCAGTAATGGAAGAGACTGTAATCAAGAATCTGTGCCTCAGTGCACAGATTACAATTTTGGTGTTGTGTATTCAGGTAGTATGTTCAAGGAATTAAATACATGTCACCAAATAAAAGAGTCACAAATTACTGTACGTGAACTCTTAATGCAATATTTAAACTACAACAGTTCAGAACATTTTAAAAATCACAAGTAATATTCAAAAACTTGCAAATTGTCAAAATACAGTACCTTTCCCGTCAAAAGAAGAACCCTTGTCTCTTCTGAAATGTAATTCCTGTCATTGCAGAAATCCTGCATAAAAAATAAAGTAAAAATTAGTTTGTGTTTGATGTCTTAATCTCACTTGTTTTTTTTATATACGCCCAACTGACTTTGTAAATTAGATGCAACTATCAAGTGTTACACGTACTTCACACCATGCAACCTGCTGACCAATGAATCAATCTAATAAAGATAGGTCAAACTTGTATTTTGGTGGAGATTTGCAGCAAGCATTACTGAATGACAGTATGCCATACCTGAAACTGGGATGAACATTCTTCCTTGACATGAATTGTTTGAAATGACGCAAAACTGCTCTCCCTATTTGTTCACTTGCACGTTTTTAATGGGAAGCCCTAACAGAGGAAAAGAGGTGCCATTTTCTCTAAACAAGTTGAAAGTTGTTACCTTCGTCACTCTGAGTATCAGTTTACACAGACCAAAATCCTGTAACTGAATAAAGGTAGCTAGCACAGACACCAGCTCAATGTTACATGGCATCTGCCATTTCACAGATGCCTTAAACAGACTTTGGAAAGGCTGCTAATTAACAGCCTAAGGCACTGAAAAATATCAGTCAGTATATTCTCCAGGACAACTAAAACATCAGGTCTGGTCCAGAGAATTATTTGTGCTCCCTTTACACTTTTGAGAAGTAGGTCTCTTGAAGAGCAGAAGTGTCACTGCTGACAGCAGAGCTGTACTTGCCAAGGCTATTACTAAGCAGTAAGAGGACCAACTCGTACAGGAAGCAGAATAGCCCAACAGCTACTGACAGATAAAAACATACCACATAAAATAATGTTCCCTTTTTTGGTCTGATTTGCATTCTAATTCAGATATACAGTCAGAATATACATATATTCTCATATATTCAGATGCACTTGTAAAACACATTAATTAAATGATTTAGCAATATATGCTAACATATCAATATTAATTTCAATTAGCTCTCCCCTGGTTACGAACACTTCTGTCACATGTTCATAATACATAGATAGCACAGCATAGAACTGACCTTACAAAAATAATTGCTGATAATAAAAGATGCATTTTCCCACTTATTACCTTATGGAGATAACCAGCTCTCAATCATTAAAAAAATTATTTCCCCTTATTACTTTGGAAGTAAAATTAACAAATTTACCTTTTCAGGTTGTGTAAAAAATTTGGTTGGCAATACAGGGTCCTTCGGTGAATCTGCATTGCACAAAGCACTTTTGCTGTTGATTACGCATAGAGCTACATCACATACTGTGTAAAGTTTCTGGAGGGAAAAAGAAGAAAAGCATGCTTTAGGAATTACTTCCTGGCTTTACAGTGTAGAAAGAATGTAGTACTTTAAAAAGCTTAAACTATGTGTTTAAATAACCACCACTAAGGACATATTTTGTAATTATATCATTAACTGTACTGCTGGGTCTTAAAACACATGGAGAAGTCCTCATTTTTTATGTGATACTATTTATAAAAACTAGTAATACTGACTGTGCTGTACAATTGAAGCTCTTGCTCAATCAAATCACCTTACATGGTTTCTCATCTCTGCTAGAAACTAATGGGTTTAACAGTACCTGTATAATGCACTGTTTCTTCCCCCAACAGCAGAAGATACTTGTGTCAAGAAACTAGACAGTTGTTGTTAAAATAAGGCAGGCAGTAGCAGGAATATTTTAAAAAATTGTACTGGCTGAGGTCATCAAGGTTTTGAAAGAATGTGATTGGAAACATACAGACAGTGCTTGCAATTAGCAGCATTTCTAAAAAACCATAAAAATGTCAGAGCTGGTTCTTTCAGACTTCCTGCAAATCCTGCTTGTGAAACCCTCAGCTCATCACCCAGCACTAATGCAGTTGCATTTCTTACTTCATTGGCCTTTGGCTCATCAGGAGACTGAGCATCTCGGGTAAGCTTGATGTTTTCTGACATCTTTTTCATGAAGGCATGGCTATTGTTTTCATTCTTTGTCATTAAAACTTCAAGCATGAACCACAGGCACCTAAAAGGTCATAAAACCACAAGCAATTACACTCCAGCTTTTATACTACAGCTCCTATATACAGCAAAGCTTTACAAAATTTCATTAGCTGTACCAGCTTTTTCTTAAGAAACCAAAATCAACTTGAAGACATAAACAGATAACATCATATAATGGTGTAAACAGAGCCTAGACCTTTACCACACACAGTCTTAATTGCAGTCCTTGGAATAAATCTGCCAAATTAGTGTGCTTATTATTACATCTGTAAATACTGCCCAGCCAATCAACTTTTTTCTTTCCATATATGAACAGAAACAGGAAATCTGGTGCTATCACCACCCAAATAAAATTCTGTAATCACTGCCTTGAGCACTATGTCTCTACCAACAATGTACCATGAGCACACTCAAGGCAGGCTTAAACAAATCATGCTTGCTACTAGACAGTTACCCACGTGAGGTGGATTAATACTGCAGTTCAAATAGGAGAGGAGATCCAAAAAGCAGGCCAGATTCTTGCTAATGTTCCATATGGGAAGAAAATTCTCCTGGGTAAGACATAATCAAATTAGCTTTCCTAGGTTTCTTTCTTTAAATCTAGCTTATTTATAGTGAGAATACATTTTATTTTGACTGAATGTTTGTTTTCGAAACTTGTCAATTATGATATAAAGCACAACTGGTCCATCCATGTTATCAAGCTCCACAGCTGCATATGGTTATAGGGTCAACAGTCACAATATAGCAAAACAGTTCTCAGCTGGGAAAGACATATGGGTGGTTCTGAGAAATGCAGGCTTTGCCATAGCTAATTTAATTCTGAAGCTTTGGAAGAGAAATTGTTTTTTAGAAAGAGGTAATAAAACCCAAGAAAAATAGGATGACTGAACACAAGAAATCCCTGTTCACAAAAGCCGCCATCTTCTTACCTGACACAAACTGTAATGAAAGAGATGAAGGAACATTTCTCTCAAAAGCTCAGAGGCTTGTGCTCCATCAAAATACTTACAGAGCTATCTGATGTTCAAGAAACTAAGATGTCTAGTCTGACTTGCATCCAAGAGCTACAAGGCTATAGTAAATCAGTCTGTTAAACAGCTTTACATCCCATCTATCCACTGTTTTCAAGAACTTAAACAGGATGAATACAGGACCAGTAACATACCACTCTGACTCAGGTTCTGCAAAATCCAGTGTCACCCAAAGATTACTACTGAGAACACATTATACTCTGGTAATTCCAGTTAACTCATGTCAAATTCAATAGCTTGACTATCTCACTAAGTCAGCAAATTGCATAAATAATTGTCAACTTTGAACAAGACCTGTCCAAAACACCAGTGGACCTAGAGGAACACAGTCACATAAAGTCATTCTTTGCATCTATTTCAGTAATTTTGGAATACAAATTAGGAAGAGAAAGACACTTGAGACAGTATCAAGATAAAACACAACCAACCACAAACATACCCCTGCAGGATAAGCTTTAAAAATTCATCAGTAACAGTACGTATCACAGATTATGGTTCAGGAACTGCTAAATGTGCATTTACTGTACATCACTGTATCTAGGCCATGTAAACCAAGATGAACTAGGGAGACACCTACAAAACACACTGCAAAGCCTGTTTTTCCAACTTTGCAAGCATCTATGTTAGCACTTTAAAGTGAACACTAAGACACTCAGAGCTGTCAAAAGAAACACCGTATCACATTAAATGGAAAATATTTTTCTCATATCTCAGGAGACTCTTCAGAGAAGTATTTCATGCCAAAATTCCCCTACAGAGTATTTCTTTGTTGGGAGCAGTCACTTCTGGCTAGTTCAGCCAGTCTGTGACAAACACGAGGGAGGAAGTTCAACAATAAAGAAAAGCTATACAAGGAGTGTCCAAAAAAGGTCTGCGCACTAGAAAGTGCTTCTCAAAGAAAGTATTAATGCAGTGACTGCAAATCAGAACTTGTTCCATGCATTTTGGATAATGTACATGCTGGAGGATGCTTTCAGATGTTGCCAGGAACAGGGAGTGCTGGGACAAAATGTAGATTTGTTGATAAGGTAAAAAATCTTCACTGACTTTAGGTCTGACCAGGTGTGAATCAAGTAAGTCAGACATCAGAATACACCAAGATTTTCATTTACAGAATCAGACTTGGACTGTCAGAAGTGAAGGTGCAAAAAGCATTAAGATCTGAACTAGTCTATTGGTGCCAAAAAAGAACTGCTTTTCAGATGATGTATATTGTAGTATGTGGTCATACATGCCTAATACAAAATCAACAAAGCTCAGTTTCATCAAAAATTAATACAACAAAAAACCAAAACACTAAAACCAGAGCTGTGTGGTAGGAGAGACAACATGCTTAATCAATTTTTAAGTGTTAACTATTTTTTGTAATTTTAAAATTAATTGGAAGACAAGGAGCAAAAGAAATTATAATTAAGATGTGAAATATTATTTGAGGCACACAAGAAGGTCTGAATCTGGAAACAGCACAGAACAAGCTCCTGCCAAGTATGACAGTATTGTATACAGTAACCTGTGCTGAATACATTAAGAAGTACTTAGCCTGCACTGCTGGTGTACAGTGCAAATGCTAAGTCAGCAATAAACTTAGAATGAATTCTAGTAGGCTTGCACAGGAAGGAGAAAATAAATTTCCAGTGAGGTAGGACTTACTCAGCCTCAGTGTTCTGGAGTCTTGGAGAAGCACTCTATTTTAAAAGTTCCAAAATATTTGAACTAACATTAGTTGACATCCTATAAATATTCCTAGGCACAACGACAAGACTCTAAAATCGTTACTTACCTTTAAAAGAAGCGTACACAACTCACTAACTTGGTATACTACAGTATGACCTACGAGTTACCATTTGGGCTTTCAGAATATACTGCTAAGCAGTTGTTGATGCCTTCTTCCCATGGTTAAGCATTCCACATTTCCATTTTTTCCATTTAGTGGTTTGCAAGATACTGTTGATAAAACAAGTATTTCTTCTTCCTAATTAGCTTTTTCCTCTTCCTAATCAGTTTCTTTCCAAGTGCAGAAAAATTCTCAGTGTTAGAATTCTAGGATCACTTGACACTTACTCTTTGACATCACGAAGCTGATCAACATCCTGAGGTTTTGTGAAATCTGGATCATGTGCCAGTAAGTGAATCATGTACGGTACCACATATTCAGGCAGCAAGGACAGCAATTTTTCTACAGTAACAACAACAATGAAAAATTGCTTCTGTATTACACATATACATGTGCATCATAAGAAAAACTTTTTCAAAGCACAACTTTTTCAAACACAAAATGTAGAATTTTGACTTGCATTTTCTTCTTATGAATTTTACTTTAAATGAATCATTAAAAATAAATAAACAGGTTTTACTACTGCAAAACTACTTGGTCTTGCTTCAGGAAGAAGGTCACAAAGCCTAAACGTATTGGGACACAAAATTTTGTTTTTCGAGCAAAACAACTACAACCATAAGAGCACTATATTTTACATCTATAATTCTCAGCAATGTACAGAGGACTATTTTACGGTTTATGCTAATACTGAAATGAGTAAATTTAGATTTGAATGTGAGGAAACAGGTTAAACTTATCTGGTGTTTCTTTAGTAAAGCAAATTGCTTAAGGTTTATTATTCCTTCCAGTTTAGTATTATTGTATTCTTAACAATTTTACTGAAATACTAACCGTTAGCCATAGGATTCTGCTTAATATATTCTCTTCGTATACTGATGTTTTTGAGCAAGCACTGTCTGGCATGTGCTCTTCTCTCCTTCACAGGGTCTTTGGCACACAAAGCAAAGATTGCCATATATTCCAAAGGGAGCAGTAATTTCACAAGTGCCTTATGCAGCTTCTGGGCAAATATCTGCCTCACTTGGTAGCACTCATCCTACAGCAACACAAACCATAAAAGTGCAACCATCAAAATCTTGGTCTTAAAAAAAAAATAAAAGAGGCATTCAAGGTGGAATTATGAGGAGGCTTTTTAAAAACATGAATAGGACCAGCACTATTAACATTTGAAATTGAAACTTCAGTAACTCTAGTGAAAGCTGCAGTGAGGAACAGAATATACTTAGTGTAGCAGCAACAAAAGCTCAGATGTAAGGACTCAGAACTCAATTAAGGGTCACTTCAATTCTAATGCAGTTACTTACATTAATGACGAGTGCACAGAGCTGGAACTGTTCTGGGGTAATTATTTCATGGTAACAGGGTTCCTGTGCAAGCTTCATTATTGCACTACCAGCAGCTAATCTCAGTCGAGACATATCAGATTTACTAAACATGGCAGACAAAAAACCCAAAAAATTAATCACAGCTCACCACAACTATCCTTAAATTACCTGCATGTCTCAATTTCTTCTTTTTACAAGATCAATGACCAATCAATGAGGTCACAGTAACACAGCTCTAGATCAAGCTAAATTAATCCTACCAAATTTGTGAAAAATACAGTGCTCTACTTTCCCCACAAAATCCCCTACCTCCAGTAAAACAACAAAATGAGTCAAATATCTTGTTTTCCTATCACTGTCTAAATGAAAGCAAGTTTCCTTCCTTCACCCTCAAGATGAAGTTGAGGTGCAATTACCTCTCAGTTAGAACGAAGAAACTCCACCCAAGATAAAATCTAACAAGGCTGGGAGTTGGTTATCATTCAATTATTTTCAAAGATAGCTCTGCAGCAGGTGTTTTACTCTCTACAATGTCTTTTACTAGGAAAATAATCTAATTCGGAACTCTGTAGATATTAGCAAATTGCAAGAAAGGGAGTATCTAACATAATTTCATGCTGCCACTCTCCTCCTAATATTAGTACTCTGATCAGATCTGCAGCCAACATTGTGCTGATCTTAACATTCCAAAAGCACTCTAAAAGAACCAACATTCTTTGAAATTCTACAAGATTTATGGAAGGAACAAAATCTGACCTGATTCGCTTCTGTTCTGTCAAGTCTCCTTCGCTGACGAGCATGGCTGACAATAACCGGAGTGTGGAATTTGCAGATTTTGACTGGTTGTTTTTCATACCCAACAACCAGCGTACCAAAAGTTTAATTGCTTGCACCTATCACGCACGAACAAATCAACAATCAACAAACCTGCCAAAGCTGGTAAGTTACTAAACCTACTGTTGTCAAATTGAAATTCCCATAGATTCCTGTGTATTAGAGCTGATACATTTTTAAAGGAACAGAATGAAGCAGTAAATATTTAGAGTGAAGAAGGAAGAAGCAGTCTTTGTGACCTCAGGACGTTTCAACTATGGTCCACTGTCTTTGCAGAAGTGCATCTAGAGGATGCATGATACTTGCTATATGATTAAGAGTAACTAGATAAAAGTTCCTAGAAATGGCCATAATTAGATTCACATTCATCAGGGTCTCAATTTATTTCAAATCTGTTTACAAGTCAGTACAGTCAAAGTAAAGTCATCTTTCTTGTAAGGAAAACTAGAACTTTTTAATCTTTTGATTTTTCGCAATGCTTCGAATAATTAATACCAGTAAGTGAAGACAACAGAAGGCATAGTTTCTATCAGTTTTATCAGTTCTATGGATAACCCACAAAAACAATAATATTCTAATAGGACTAATACAAAAACACTTGAAGGGATTTATTTTAATATTGTCCATTGCACAACTTGACAAAAAGTAAATTTTTAATTGCATATATACACATTATTACCGACAGCAAACAACATACCTTTGCTAGTACTTCTGGAGAGACTTCTTCATCCGGAGACCACAATTTTCCATTTTTCTCACCTGTTGACTATAGAAATTCATTTAAGTTTATAAACTGGTTCAACCCATACAGAAAATAAAGATGTAAAAATAAAAAAAAGTCATGGACTAGGCTTTATTTTACAAAAATACCTTTTATAATGCAATTATCACTGTACTAACCACTTACAGAACATTACTTTATTAACTCATTTGACAGAAAAGCTCTACTCCCCACAGAGTTCATAACAAGCAAACAGCACAATAACGACGTACAAAAAAAAAAAAATCTTACCCTGTCATTCATTAGGAGATCTTTCACAATGAAATTTGCAACAACTGATTTCATTGGAGAAGCAAACTGGTCTGGAGCCAACATAGAAATATGACCCAAAGAGACCAAGGGAGTTATAAGCTGTTCTGGTACATCAGCATTCAAACTTCTACTAAGAGGCTGAGGAAGGAAAAAGAAAAAAAAATGAAATTCAACTTCAGTTAATAAATTAGCATGTCTTAAAATAATTTATTTTACTGCTGGACTGATGACGCTTTTCACTGTTTTTCCAAAAGAATTAATAAAGTTAGCAATCAGAAGTGTAAAGAATACAATTTCCTATTCAACAGAGTAAACAAAAATCTCACATAAGGTAAGGGCAAAGCAAATTCTGTATTCTCTTCTTATTTTAATGTGAAACACATTCAAACCTGAGAGACACGGGGAAAAAACTTTGACTCAATTCTGTTCAGAAGTTGTGAAAACCTGAATCCCAAGTGCCCATGGTAGAAAACAGCAGCCAAAACCTGGAAACCACCAGGGGAATTTCTACTAGCCATCAGTATTTACCTTACAGGTAACAGTCACCAGGACAATTCCTGTATCACCCCACACCATTGCATCATATTCTGGTATTAGGGAGGGAATAAACACTCTCACAAAAGCCTAAGCAGAGATTGAACTCAGCAATTCTTAATACAAAGTTTTTCACACTTTGAAATTATGCACAGGCTCAAAGACAACCAAGATTAGGAACCTAAAATATTTTACAAGTGCAGATTAATAATGTTATTATTTAAAAGACTACAGTGACAAGTAACAAACTCTCTGCTCTGTATAGAAAGTCTTTTTGCTTAATAACTTGTCTAAGGAAGCAGTAAGTGTGCAGTAAGCTGATGTCTGAGCTTAGAGTCAGGTTGTTCTGCACTAACTGCCTTAGTGAGGCAAGGCTGTACGTGCAAACACCGTAAAGCTGGGTAATTCAATTCAGCCAGAAAGTAGGGCATGTTATCTCTCATTTAGTATCTGCTAAATGTGTACCCCACCATGGGATTTGCTGTGGATCAGTCCAGCATACGTAGCTTACTTCCCCCAAAGTTCTCCCATGTAAATAAAAAGGAAGACCTTCATCTATCAGACATGAAAATATTAGTAGATTGTGACTTTAAGACACAAATATTAATAACTTGCTATTGTAAAATTAATGTCTTAACTATCATACATCCGTAGGCTTCCTGACCTCATGAACAGTAGGAATTAATTTTAATTACTAGTACCAATTAATAACAGAAACAAACCTTAAAAACAAAAAGGCAACACATACCTCAAAGATCTGTGCAAGTTGTACTTCTTTATTTGAAAATATGGCATGTATACAGTGAACAGCTTGTTTTGCCTGATGAGGAGTGCCTCTTTTTGCTTTCTGATGCAAAATCGGAATTAGTGTTCTGTGAACATTAAATAGAATACTTCAAAATGTAATTTGTAATCTACAAAAAAATAAGTATCATCACACACATAAATCTATCCTCACTGTCTAATAAATCAAGCATTCCTTTGAAGTCTGTTCAGGCAAGATCACAATCATAAAGTAAACGGCAGGGCAGAATTTATTTAGTAATATTTGTTGAACACCTGACTGTGCATGTACAAGAAGAAAACAGACCACAGGAAAAAAATCAAACATGAAAGACAATAATGATAAAATAAAGCTGCTTAGGAAAACAAATATAAGGTGGGGACAACGTGACAGTTTCAGCTAGGGTGAATAACCACTAAACATCAGTGTGTTTACAGGCTTTTACAACTGCAACTTTTAATTGCAAAGTAAACAATTGCTTTGTTGTGAGATTTTGAATTTGAATCTCCTGAAAGCTACATGCTGATCAGAAGGCACAGAGGGAAAGCGCAGGGCAGAAGCCACTCCAGAGACCAGGTCCAGGTTGGTCAGGCTGTTCAGTGTCACTCCCCAGGCAGTGCTGGAAGGCAGGCCCTGTCCCCTAGAGCCAGCAGTTGAGACACTAACTCAGGAGGTTCACCCTGCACCTAACCCAGCAACTGACATGAAAAAATGAAACTGCCTAGAAAGCGTCTGACACAGAAACATCCCAAAAAATGTACCTGCTTTCTTGAAAAGCTCTTCTAACAATACAGTATTCAGTACATGGATTATTCAGCACCCAGCTGACACATTATACATAATCAAAATCAGCAACCGGAGGCTAAAGCGCAACTTGCTGGGTTGAAAGAATCAAACCTCAAACATTTTCCTCAAAACTCCCACAAAATCCAAAACCAAACCAAAGACCCTCAGAAACATGCTACCAGTATCCTGAAGCAGAAAATCTCAAATCTGCCAAGATTCTACAAATTGGAGTAAGAACCAATTAAGAGGAAAGAATTCAGTAAAACCTACAGTTAAAATAAGCTTCAATGCCAAACCTAGTCTTCATGGTGTTAAGTACATGTACGTTAAAGTGTCTTTGCCAGGCCTTGGTGCAGCAGTTACAAACCACACCTCAGCACACCCCAACTGACACAAATCTGCAAAAGGTGAAACCTGAAATGTTGACTTACACCTTCACATGTTTACATCAGCAAGTCTGCACATGGTCCACAGGCTCTCTTTGAGCATGGCCAGTGCTTCCATCAGGCTCCCAAGTTGCATGGTAGTCTTTGTCCACAAACTGGTCAAAACCCCTATTTATTTCCTATACAAGGAAGAACTTGAGCTGCTGCTGGTGAACACTGCTTTCAAAGGACAGCAAGTAGCCTGCTCACAGAAGCATTTAAAAAAATGCAGAACACAAACAGGTCCCTTGAAGCAAACTATCTTGTTGATTGTATCAAATCTTTCATTTATGATAAAGATTTCTAAATACATGAAATCTGGAACATCTACTTGTCCTCAGACTTCTTTTTCTTTGTGTCAAGTGTAAACAACACTTACATGGCTTTTGGCTTTCAGCATGCCAATCTCACTTGCCTGGAAACCATGCCTAGGATGCTACCTCCACTTTGACAGTTACATTTTAAAGTTGAGACCTCCCAGACTAAACCAATACCTGGCTAAGGCACAAAGTCAAAGAAATGTCAACAATATCAGATCCTTTGAGAGAACATGATATAGCCCAGCATTACAGAGTATTGATTAAATTCTGGTAGAGAACCAAAGACATTTGGAACTACACTGGGAACTGTACTGACAATGGGGACTGTTGGACTTTTCCTTCTCTTTACCCCTAAAAATGTCTTAAAACTTGTCTCTCATACCTGAACTTGCAATATTTTTCTTTTGTCCAAAATCTGATCCCCATTTAGAAGAATCACTGAGGTGTTTAATTTACAGCAAACTTAAAAGCGGACATTGGTATGCATTTTAGCATGGCAATATCCAAAACGCTATTTCAATATGTGAGAAGTCGTGATTTATAATTTGGACAAGGTAGTTACTGACAGGCTGGTTTTAAGGTTTCAGATGTTACTCACAAGGTATTTAACAGTCTGTGAATATCTAGTAGATTATGCAGCTTTAATCAGCAGTACAGCATGAATTTCATGACAACTTACAGGCAGCCAATTATTCTTTGCTAGAAATTCATGCCTGCTTTTACATTTTGTTTCCCATCTTGTTTAGTAACAAACAGAGCAGTTAACCATGTAAGAGATTATGTATCTGTGTTCCTTACAAAGACAGAAATACTGCGTGGAGGACAGACATGAACAGAAATTATGCCATGGAATCATATCTTTGCTTTATTTTTGCCATTGCTTATTCTGCAACCTAAAAAATTTGCTATGCACTGGTTATAATGTGTGTATTATAAGAAGATTTTTAAGAAATACCTAACATGTTCAATAAATACATAAAAACTGTGAGAGCACAGGATTTAAAAATGAAGAGACAGGAACAGAAAGATACTGAAGGAAATCAAAATCATAGAAGAGAAGCTGTTCAAATTAACAAGACTAGATAGGGGCAACACACTCAATAAACAATCAAGAGGCAGAATTCCACATATGAAAAGCAGCACATAACAATACTCACGATCTTATCTGTGGCAAGTCTGTTTCTATTTTGTGACCCGTGTTTCTGAAAATCTGTATGGCTGCCTCAGCTACCTTATCATCTTCCATCCTGAGGCACTGCAGCAGAGACTCATAGGTCTCTGCAGAGTGGAACGAGGTAGGATGTGTAAAGGACAGAACCTGCAGACCCACATTAGAACAAAGGTATATTTATTCATACTAAATGAATCATCAGAAAAAATGATGGCTGTTTATGAGCATTACCATCAACATAAATAGCTGTTACATGCCCATATGAAACTTACATTCAATAACTGAGTTGTGGAGAAGACTATATACAAATTGACAAATCAATTCATCTACGCTTTGTTTTTCGGATCCTCCTTTCCTCCAAATATTTTGTAAGATACTACATTATTTGAATATATAAAAAGACACTTCTTCAAATGAACACTTGCTCAAGAGTATTCATTTATATTGCAATCTATTTAAGAACACTTCTTTAAACCAAATTTAACTGAACTGAAATTTTAGTTTCTCCAGAATTTATAGTCCCTGGGCAGAAAAGAAACCAAGAGGGTTAAGACATCTACAAAACAAAACACAGGCTGCTGTTTTCCTGATATTTCAAATCCTTCTTTCTCCCCCCTTCCACTTCTCAGCAGCACTGAGAACACAAGTTCCCTTTTTCCTCTACATAATGAGGCTCTTGAGCTAAATGTTTCCTTTCTTTACAGTGTCATACACTGTAAAAGAAGGTCTCTCCCAGTTTCCCTGTTTCTCTTCCTCTCACTTTACCTCTACACCTTCTTCTCTACTACTTCTCTAACCAGAAACCAATTTCTGCTTTAACATGTGCATTTCAACTCTCAGCACCCTTTTCAAAACATACTTCTTCCAACAAACCATCTCTTTCATTATTCTTCTTTCAAGTGAGTGTTAATAACCAAATAGTTTCACACATTAAGAAAGTAATTATCTAAGTAATAACTATTAAAGCCATGCTAACAACAATTTGTCACGCATGCCACTGTTGTCCCTTCCACTACAGATTATAGCTGCATTAATGTAGATTACCTTGAGAAGTTCAAGTCCTGCACGAATAGCAGTATCAGGACTTACACCCTCCTCTTCATCATCAGCTGTCCCCTCTATGGATTTATTCATTAGTTTTACTAGTGCACTGAAATGAGAGATAAAAAAAGAAACAAACAAGTGAAGTATGACTATGGTAAAGGCTGAAGATGTAAGCAAGATTACTTGTTTTTCACGACATGTAAAGGGAAGGCAACAATCCTTTGGGGGTGGTGTTGGCATTACTGTTTGGTTTTAGCTATTTTTATTTAAGTTATTATATTAGTTCTTTTCCTTCTAATTTCACTTTCTGCAAAACAAATTCTTTAGGGGGAAAAAAATCCATCCCAAAAAACCCTCACCATGTTGGTGGCATTAGAACAACACATACTCACACAAGTTACAGAATGTAATTAGATTGCCAGACAAGTCTCAAAAGAAATCAAAACATTCTCTTACACAATCCCACAAAAGCTAATTAATTCAGATGTTATATGGAAGACTGTGCTGCCATTAACTATGTGAAATTTATGTTCAAAAATTCACCTGAAGCCCCACAAATAGAATTTTCACCATGAACTACTACATTTTAAAAATCACTTTGCAGACAGCACTGCAAAGCAGCATCAAAAAAAGTTGCATCCTCTAGGTTGCTGGGAATGAATGCATATACATAATTTGATTCCAAACTCACCCACACATTTAGTACTAGGACAAACCAATTCAAATCCCAAGAAAATTGTTTTTTCTTTAGCCATTTCTATCATCTTTATAATCATTCATGAGTCAATTGTTCATGATCTTTCAAACTTACCTAATGGCTTCTGAGTCAATATGTACTGGGGCAATTCTTTCCAAAAGAAATTTGACCATTTCCAGAAAAGGATTTGTTGGCTGCTTAGGATTTGCAAGTTTCCGGGCTATCTCCCTCTACAAGGATGTTATATACAAACAAGAATTACACCAATTTTACTTACTTCATAAGCATGTAAGCTAAATACAGTCACTTCTTTTATCACAGAGATTATCCATATAATCAGTGAAATGTATTTTAAAGGGGCGGAGGGAGTTGGTATCTCCACACCTTTATCATGTTATATTCAAAGCACATATACTTCACTAAACTATTTAAATAGGTTTCTAGTTAGAGTTCTTCAGGGGTTCTTAAGAATTGCAGCCCAGGTTCAAAATAGATTTAAGGAAGGGTGAAGTGCAGTACACAGAATGTGTATGTCTGTTGTCAAGTGCAATCCAGAAAACTATAGGTAACCCTGTTACGAGATTTCAAAAAAATGAAAAATTTGTCCTGCTCCCTTCCCTGCACAATTTCTGAGCCATTAGACAAAACCCAAGAACTCTACATTCGTGTAGGTGCTCTTAGTGATCTTTTAATTTCTGTCAATGAAATTTTTTACTTTGCTTTGGACCACAGAAAAAAAGTCTGTGGTAGTTGGCAGAATCTGGAAAAGTATGATTTAATATTAAGGTGTATATTTTCAAAAAAGAGGTTAAATAACATGAGAAAAAGGAAGATTGATCTCAAAATACTATTCTAGGATGGAAAACATATTAATAGTATGCAGATGGTAATAGATGACTTGCTGGTACTTGGAAGCTAAATCAGTGTGAGAAGATAGTTTGGGAACCCCACCACAAAAGAGACACTTGAAATAAAACATTTTAAAGAAATAAATTGGTCTTTTAAACATTATGCTTGATGCTCATAATCCCAGGAAGGAATAAAGGTAATGTGTTCTTAAGATGATGATTATAATTATCTTTTCCCTAATCTCTACAGGTTAACCAAAAAGGCATTTTATGAAAATTAGAAACATGCAAAAACCATGTTTACGTAACTAAGGAGACCATTAATTCCAGGTAGCTGTTTTAAACACACTTATGTATGAAAGTTTGCTTTTCCATTTCCTTACCACACAGACATCTGCCTGTTTACAGGAACATGTAGGGCTAATTAACAGTTCAAGCTGGGACCGAAGCTTCTCATCATCGCCCAAAACCTGATTGAATTTCTTCACAAAATCTTGTGCTTTTCCAGGATCTGGAAGGTTTTCTGTATGATTAAAAACAGTTTAACATGAGATAAATTTGCCACTTCAGCATGCCAAGATTCACAGAAATACAGTCTCCAAGAATGCTGTATTAGTTTATAAAATGTTTATAGAAAGTTATTAATACTTACTTGCTATGGTCATCAGCTTTCCAAACATGGCAGCACTGTTTGCTTCTGACTGAGGACAACAGCAAAAACAGACAAACAAATCAGCAGGATCTCCTTTATAAAATACACCTTTAACCTGATCTGTTAGTTCTTCTGCAGCACTACTTTCTACTCCTTAGTCTTCTGTTTTATGTTTTTGTTTTAAGAATAGGTACTAGAATAGTGGAACTATCATTAGCAGCTACTACATACAGAAAGGGGAAAAAATCATCCTGTTATATCAAAAAACTGTAAAAATTCATTAATTCACGTAACAGGTCAAAATCAATTGTTGGAAAAAGACCCCAGTACTCCCCAAAACAGGAAATTCCCACAAGTCCACTCTCTCACCAAAACCCTAAAGCAGCGCCCTTCTATTTAAAATTTTTACTAGTAAAATTCCAGTATAAATACTTGAAAACTTGGTTTTCCTAACCAACAAAGAAATCACTGCTTTAGGTTACAATGTATTCCATTTTCAAAATCTGTTAGAAAGTGAAAAAGAAAAAAGGTCTGTCAAAAGAAAACAAAACCTATGAAACACTTAAAACTTTTTCCAAAGTTCTTGAGCAGTACTACGAAAGAATGATCAACAGAAGGTCATACACGTTCAAGCATTACAGAAAGCAACTTTTACTTCCTGAGAATGGAACATCTGAACGTTGTCTACATACAGAAATCAATGAATAACAAAGTTACACTGAACAAATAATACAGTATTAAACGCCCCCAGTAAATTAGTCCAATAGGTCCACTAGATAAAGTGTAAGTATTTTCAAAACCGTACAGTGGGCTGCTTATGCAAATCCAGCAATTCTCGTACATGACTCCTTAGCATGTTCTGGCACTTCCACATCTCGTTCAGTGCTCTGCAAAAATGGGAAACCAGAAAAGAAAAGCTTCTTCATGACAAGAACATCCTGGATGTTTTAATAAACAAGACTGTTTATTTATCTTAGAAGTGCAACACCTGCTAGGTACAATCAAAACCTACCAAGTATTAAAAATAACTGTCCAAAACAAGGTGGAACTGATTTTCTCTTTTTGCAGAACATCATCTCTCTTATTCTTTTTGGAGCAATTTAACATATGCAGAATACCCACAGTATTTCTTACATCCACCCAAATAAAAAGCAGGCCACCATCAACCAGAATTCAGTTACAGATATCTTCATCATGGTCCCTAATCCAGAGCAAACCTAGAAGTCATCACTTGTGCACTTTTAAGTCTGCATTGTTCTCATTTGATGAAAACGAATGGATTAACCCTCTCTTCTCAAATATCATGAGATCTTTTTGAGTTTGTATATAAAAAGGAAATGCTTCAAAATACTACGCTACTTGGAAATAATGCTAAGCACCCATTATTTGTATTTTTATCATATAATGCAAGTAAGGTAACAGATGTTAGAAAAGCCCGAGAAAGGAAGTATTTGTTGAATACAAACTATACTCACTTGACAGCATTTGGATCCAAGCTAGCATACAAATAGTACAAGCACTTCATTCGCTCTTCTGTTTCCAAATTGTGTGGAACAAGATACTGAGCAAAGATTTTCTCTACCAGTAATCTGCAGGAAAAGAAGAAATAAACTGTACCTGTTGAACAGTAATGATACCTTTCAGACAAGCTGAAAAAGCAAGAAATAGTGGAAATCATTAAAACTAGATTTTTCAGAAAAGAAAAAAGACAAAAAAAGTAGTGGCCTTTTTCCTCAGCTGTAAGGATTCCTTCCACTGCTGATAGAAAGATTAGCAAGAACTGCTCCTTGAGAGCTTTTCCATGTTCTTTCACTTTCACTTCCAAGAGGGAATAATCTGTCACCATCCAAATTCTCCTTGTCTTTAGGATCTGAGAATCTCCCTTTGTTTATTCTAATATATAGAAGGAAGGAACACAGACAGTAAAAAGCTCAGGAGAAAGACTACAAGAATATAACTCAAAGGGGAGGAAAAGTTAAAATCTGAAGTACCCTTGAGGGAATGGTTAAGACTGAACTGTAGTACCTGAGAATCTACTCATTATTGTAATACTCAAGCTAAAAATCAGCATTAAAAAGGTAGAGATGAAGGAACACCAAAACATATACAACTAAAGGGGTAAAAGGAAAACTAAATGAGAACAAAGCAAACCAGCAAAAACAAACATTCTCCAATTATCTATATTTTTTAAGTACACATTTGAAGTTTTACATTAAATACCAACTTTGAACTACAAAATACAAGCGAGTAGTTAATCTAATTATAGCCCCCCCAAATGAAAGAACATTAAAATATTAATTTAATTCATACTAATGAATGCTGTGCACAATATTGAGCTATACAATTTGATATTCGTGGACAAATACTGTGTGTGTTTGAATTTTAAAACTTTTTCACTATGTACCAGTACACTAATACTAGCAAGAACACTGGGAGTGCCTTGTACAGAGACCACAGCAGTACAGACCAAACACACCTTATTTCTGCTCACACAGCTTATTCCTGTTCAAAGAAAATTCCAAGAGACATGATGGCAATGCTGACCATGAATATGGATACAACTATCTCAAGACAGTCCATTAGTATTAAAGAAAACTTGGCTTTATCTCTTTAAATATACATTTTCCTACTGATGACTCTAAGAACTGAATTGTTTGGGGAACAGGATCTTCAGATCTCAAGGGACTCCCATCTGTTTACCACACTAGGAGATTGGAGGCATCAGAGGTCTTACCAATTTATGAACATGGCTCTAGTCCATATCTCTATAGATACATGTTCTAGAAAAGCTGTCAATGTAAATGGAGAGACTGTATCATCCCTTCCCTGGTCCCTGTTGGTTAGGGTCATGATTTACAAAGTGGGAATAACTCCAAGCCACACTTCTCTCCTGTGAGTAAAGTCACTGGCTAGCATAACAATAGCTGGTAACAGAGAACTGTTTCAGATGTGGTTATTTCACTCCATTCCCTATGTATTTATTGTAAAACAAAGAAGCTCAGAAAACACGTAAGAGGCACCTCTTATGGTCAGAAGTTTTCAGTCTTGAGTAGATGTGTACATCAACAGTCAAGCAACAACAAAAACATTATCAAGTGACCAAGTTAACAATGTGTGAATAAAAAACTGTTCTATTCCACTTCATGCCTGAACTGTGTGTGATACTGCACTATTATCTTCCGAAAGAACTACTGTTATCTCCCATGCACCCTGTGGAAAATACTCCAAGGCTCAGAGCTGCCCCACTGCTAGTTCTTATCCTCTCTGCTGCATTACTGAAGGAAAAAAGGGCCGAGCTGGCTAATTTTGGCCCATGTTTGCTTATACGTTTAAAGGATTGCATAAACTCTGCCTTAAATGATTGTAGCATTTCTACAGTTCTTCAGGTGTTAAATCTTGAAAAGCCTGCCAATAGCACTGAAATACATTTATCCCTCCACTGAGATCAGGAAACCAACCCAATGGTGTAACTGAGCAAGAACTTCATTGTCAGCCTTAAAAACCAGTAAAATTTGAATTAAAATTCAGAGTACCAAACTGACCTAGAGGAACATTAAAAATCAAGCCACCAATCTTTCTGTGTAGACACCTAGAAAACAGGATAAAATCCATGCCTCCCCATGAAAAACCTAGTTTTAATAGCATAATCAGACTTTCTGAAATAATGTCAGAAACTGAGCTTTGATGACACACTCTTCCCTTAAAATGCCTTGCCTCATTTCCATCAGTGTTCTGCATTTGCTGTGAGCCAAAACACAGAAAACATCTGCCCCATTCACTATACAACTTTGATTCATTCTCTGTCCACTATCAAACCTGTGTACCGATAATGAGATGTGAACATGGTGAAAAAACCAGAAACCTCTCAATGCAAACTGAATTATGTTTTATGTATGTGCTGAATTAGCTTTGCATAAATTATGTGAAGATTTCCTGATTTTCAAAAAAGGTGCCAACTAATCAAATACGTAACTCTGGCCCACTGATCAGACAGATGAACAAAACAAGAGCCTTCACCACTGCAGTGGTTAAAAATTTAGTATCCTAAGTGGCAACTGAAGGAAGCTATTAGCCCATTTAGACTAGTCACCAAGATAACAAAACATACTGAAATAACAGACTGCATAAGCAAGGTGCTAAGAAACACTGTAAAGAATTTTCTGAGTCTACCATACTAAAAATTTAGGCTGAAATTCTGCCTTTGTGTGATCTCACAGTTTCTCTTTTTCTAAAAGACTATTAATAATTGTCCAAAACCTTGGCCAAAATACTTTTCTCAACACCAAAATGGTATTTCAAAACATCAAAGGGACTGAGTGACATAACAGAGAAGATGAAACAAAAGTGAAAGCACCCCTGATGTTTGTTCAGCTTTTGGTCTACCTAAAGATCCATACCAAACGGAGAGGTCCGCGCATGTACTGTGGTGTGGACATGCGTAACACAGATCATGGATTTTAACAGCCCGGCCTCTGGAGAGCAGTAGCCAAACAAGAACTGGCATAGTGAATGCCAAATTTGACTACTTTTCTGCACAGTTGCAAGTTAATAAAAAATCCACTACCACCATAGGTCTAGTTCCATCAATATACAGAAATGAATTCATGAACAGATAATGCAACAATCCTGAGTATCTGCATCCATGCCTTAATGGTTATTAATTAAACACATCATATATCAACCCACAAATACAGAATATAACAGCTATCACAGGATAAGCACGTATTTTCAGAGTATCTCTCATCACCATACAATTACAATTAGGAAGACTTAGATTGACTTACTTGTCATCAATGCTATTTTGATAATATATGTGCAAAAGTTTATCCTTTATCCAGCTCACTTTCTCTGCAGCATCTTTTCCAGCCTCAGCATGAAGACAATACTTCTTGTACAACTGGGCAAGACCCATCATAGCTTCTTTTCTTACTCGCCACTTGAAAGGGAAGAAATGAAAAGAAATTGGGGAATTTGTTTTGGTAAATAAATAAAATAAAACATGCAAAATACAGTAAAGATGTAGAAGCATGAAAGACAAAACAGCCACTTTTTGATCTCCTATATTTAGATACTTCAAAAGCTGAAAAATGCTGTTTGAAGCCTCTAGATGAGACTTTGCAAAGCTTGTGTAAGGTTTTCTTCCCAGTACTATGCAGATTAAATACTGTCAGTACCAAGGATCTCGGTACTTCTCTGTGCTGAGCAAAGAAAATCGGGGAGCTAGCCAGAAGAAAAGAAGTTAAGTACAGCTTAACACGCATGCCTGAGTAAGTGCCTTACTGAGTCAGGATTTGGAGGGCTTATCTATTCAAAAACAGGCACCAGAGGTGGCAGACTTGTTTCTTTCCATTGCTTTGCACCATCTTATAGCACCCTGGCCTAGAAAGGGGAGACCTGGAGCCTAGGCCGAGCCAAACCTGCTAGGCTTGAACTCTTAGGCAACTTCCCCAGGACAGTGGGAGAGGCCCATTTTGCTTAAGCCTTGAAGCAATCACTCTAAGACTTCAGGGATTAAGGAAAAAAAAACCCAGAGTACAACTGCTACAGGAGGAGTTTGTGGGTTCTCAATCTTGCTTTTGGTGTCATAATTTTTCCCCTCAAGTAAATAACAAGTATCCCATTATTAAACAATTTAACAGACAAGATCCATAAGCTCTCCTCTGCTGATTTGTGTAAGGAATCATACCAGAACCAACCTGAGGAATAATTTAGGCAGCACAGTGTGTCATGCTGAATGATTTACTCAGTAAACCTCAGAAGACACTTGTTTTCCCACATCACTTAGAAGAAATGCATGAAATTCAAACTGAAAGAGGTAATTTCTTCCAGAACACAGTAGTCACCCTAGGACAGCATCACTTTTGGCCTTGAACTCACAAGGACTAATAATGCTCAGATCATTTCAGCCTATGAAGCATAAATGTAGATACTATTATTCATACTCTGAGTAACTTCCTCAATCTTGTAAAACTGAAGGCTTTTCTCAAAACCACTGAGGTACTGTACATTTAATTTCTTAATAGTTTTACTGAATTATTTCCTTTTCTTGAAGGGCAAAGAAAAGACAGATCTTCAAGATAATATGGCTCATGTCACTGCAAGACACCACCAGCTGTTGGAGTAGGTTATAACAGTAAGATGGAAAAAATAAACTTGTATTGTTACATATTTCTTAAGTATTAAAACCGTGACAGGTCAAGATAGTAATGACTTTGCTAGAACATAACACAGTAATTAGTTTTCACAAAAGAGAAAAACTTTAGCTATAAACAGATGTTATTTAACTTTTTTGCAGGAATCTGTTCACTCCTACTGCAACCTAAAGCACATTTTAAAGAAAATAAAGGCTTGAAAGCAAAACATTTCCAGAAAAGTTTCAGACTGACAATAACAGACACTGGACCAAACACCTTAGAGAATGTTTTGAACACCAAGGAAGCAAGTCACTGAACAGGAGATACATGTAGGGGAAAAAAAGAGCAAGATGGTTCTGAGAATTATAGCTGAATCAGTAAATAAACACAAAGAGGAATGTAATAATCAATTCCAAAGGCATCATATGAATAAACACAGCTAACAGAATTATTACCCTAATTTAACTAACAAAAGAATTTTGATAACCTTAGCTTCTTTGGTTAACCAACATAATTAAATTCTTTCACTGATGACAGCTGGACTGAGTTTTGAAAAAAAATTGTTACTGGAAGTTCAATATGATCCCTTACCCATTAGAATAACTAACTTACTCCCTTCATAAACATCTTACAATCGTTCTCCTTCATCTTTTCCATGATGGAAAAAGCCATCATGGTTTTCAGTACAGTTAAAACTAATACACATGCAGAAAAATGAGTAAAGAGGAACCAAAAATGGGAGTCATATTCTATGGCTCCTCACTCTATAGCTTTTCACTTCAAGCTGATGATGTGCAAGTCAGCTCTTATGAAGGGCTTGAGTCTCTACACCATAAAGACCGTTGGGAAAAATGCCAACAAAGTCAGCTGTCAAGACTCTCTTCTTAACCTCTCAGGTTCTTAAGATTATTCCAGTATAAAGGTAAAGAGTATTTTTGTTATTTGTTTATAAAATGTTACCTAATTATTCTGAAAAGTGAAGATGTTGGAAAGACCCTTGAGACAGTGTTCCAATGGAGCTTTCCCAAGAACAGTTATTATCAAAGACTAGATTTCAGTTTTTGGGAAGCATCTGTCACCAGAGTAACTTTTCCATCTGGACCAATAAAAATGGATTTGAAAACTACTGGTGGAAGTGGGGTTTGTTTGGTTTATTTAAAAATATTTCTTGTTTTTTAAATAGTTACAATCATCATGCAAACATCTATATAGATCAAATCAGCTAAGGGCGTTCCTTAAAAATTCAAGTAGTGTCTTTTAGCCAGAAACTTTTACTCAAGAAAGTGTTTAGACTATCTATCTTTACTAATACTGTGTCAATTAGAATATGGTAAGAAGAAAAAAACCAGAAAAAACCAGATCATTTAAATGGCATGCCAGTTAGCACAATTTAAATTTTTCCCCTGCTTTATAAAGATAAAACGCAGAATTGAAAATCTTTATAAAGACAAAAGGCAGAATTGAAATAAATTGGCACTTTATTTCAGCCTGTTGGACAAGCATTCTTTCCATAGTAATAGCAGTATTTATTTGATACATGACTGCAGGCCTAAAAAGATGAAGTCAAACTGATGAACAATCATTTAGGAGTTTGCAGTAGATGTGTCTAACAGAAACCCAGCTACAAAGGGTAAATAGCCAGCAGACTACAGAGCTCTTTTAAAGAAAAAGAATGATTAAAATAGGTATAATGCACTCTGCTTGGAATTGAGAAAATCCTACACAAAAAACATCAAGACAGTTACATGGACATTATCAATGCTCCTCTCCCAAACTGGAGAAAAATCCTAAAAATTAAATTAAATTAAACAAACAAACAAAAACAACCAAACAGATGAAAGTTTACAAGCCCTTGATCTTCATTTTATAGCACTAATTGTATTTACCAACACATCCTATATTGCTAAGGTCTACTTCAAATGCTAAGTATTTGTTGTAGTCATTTCTAGTCAGAGCTCAATTTTATTTTCTCCTCGGGTTATATTTTCATTAAAGCTCCCTCCAGAGACTCTTGTAAGAGAAATATCATGTACAGATGAAGTTATTCTTCACTGATTGCCTGAAAAAGCACCTAACCTTGAAATGCAATGTATCGAACTTATGAGGAACACTGCCACACTGGAGTTAAAGCCACACAAAAAAAAGATGTAGCTCTGCAGAAGTCAGAATTATAGCTGTACAGTAATAGTTGACTGACTCTTACTGACAGCAACATGCTAAAGGAGAACAGAACAAAGACACTGCTGAAGACACAGTAACAATCATCCCATTCTCACTAGGTGGAAGTCCCAGTAGGAAGTGGTGGCTACACAAGAAGTTTTAAGGTCTCATAAATGACCTTTTTGACATGTTTAATGGCTGAAAAAGAAGGAAGGTGATCTTGATTGCTCCTGAGAAACATGCAATGTCAAACTGCAAGTACAACTAATTGAAGAGCAGCTTTGTAATACTGAACATACTCAAAGTCAGTACTTCTCTGTGTAAAGATGACATCCTTTTCTCAAAATCCATCACAGGAACATTCTCACTTATAAGGGGAACAAAAAAATGCAAATTTCTAACAAAATAAGTGAAGTAACTACCTGGAATAACTTAGGGGGCATCCTTTCTATAGCCTATCAAAAAAGATCAATAATAAGGAAAAAAAATCAACATGGCTACATAGCACAGAGAAGTCTGCTATTAAGCATCACCCTCCAAAGAGAATGGAGCCACATCCAAAAAAATGTAAACAGGAAACAGTATAAGCTCTGGCAAGTTGAAAGTAAATCCTTGATGAAGCATGAGCAATAGTTTCAAAATGAAGCTATTAAAAGAGTACTAACTAAATATCTTCACCAAAGCTTCCAGAAGCAGGAAGCATTCCAGACCCTTTCTGGTTGAAAGATTTATTTCAGAGGAGAGGTCTGAAGAGGTTTCTTGAAGTATCATTAGGAGATATTTTAAAAAAATTAATGAAGTAAGCAGGAACAAAATCATTAAAACCAGGTGGCAACTTGGCAATCTATGACTTTTACAGGTATTTTGACATAATATACTGAATACCAGTTATTTTATTATTGCAATCTATCAATGAACAAACAGATTGAAGACAGCAAATGTGAAAAGAACCCAAGGATCTGAATAGAAACAATGTGCCACTCATCAGAACATCTGATTTTTAACAGGCAAACAGGCTGAAATAGAACAATAACGACAACAAAGAGCTGACACTACTGAAAAGTAAGTTACAGAAATGGGTCATTGAACTTTATTTAATGGGAAGTTTTATCTAAGAGAAAATAACTTTTAGCAGACCCAGAAGTACATCAGTAAAATGCATTAGAATCCCAGAAAAACTTCCAACAAAGTCTTGTACCAGAGGGTGTTAAAATAAAAATTCTGTTGTGAATTAATTATTAACTAAAACGTAGGGGACAATGGGTGGAAATAAATGACTGATTTTCACAATGAAGGAAACAAAAGTAACTTGCAGATGGAGTCAGAAAGGAATCTCTGACACTCAACATATGAAAAATTATTAGAAAATGAACTGAACAGCATGTATAAAATTTACTGAGGTAGTCAGATGTAACACCATAATGAAGAATTGCAGAAAAATGTCATGCTACTGAATTGTTACGATATGAAATGGAAGAAATTCAGATTAAGGATATGTGTTCACATCAGCATTAACTCTGCATGTACAGTATTTGGCAGTACATCATCTAAAGTTATTCAAGAAAAACACTGAAGTTAACATGAATGTTTTCCAAAATTGTCAGCTCAGTGTTTAGAAGCAGCATAAGTGACAGACAGACTGTTTCAGAAAAAGAAAAAAAGTTATCAAGTATGTACACAACATGGTGCAAACTGTGAATGCCATTACTGAGTCTGGTCACCTTAGTTCCAAGGGGATAGAGAACATCCAGACAAGAATGATCAGAAGTATGTAACAATCAATTTGTGTGGAAGTTAATCGGGGGGACTCTTTAGAATGGAAAACAAAGAACTGGAGAATATATGGTATTAATGTTTATTAAACATAAATGAATCAAAGAATATTCATTATTTTATGTAATCCAAGAACTATGAGATACCCAGTCAAATTAGTAGACAAGTTTAATAGCAAACAAGTAAAGTTACTTTTCCCAAAGATGCATTCAACTTGAATTAACTGATGCATATGCCATGGAGGCTTATAAAGTACAAATAAATTCAAGAAAGAACTTGATAAACACACAGAATAAAGTTCTGTTGAAAGTTATTATGAACATGGGCCAGCAGACTTAAGAAATCCTTAATTCACAAACTGTTGGAAGCCAAAACTGACCACTGTGAGAATTATAATGGGTTATAGGGACCTTTGGCCCAAACTTGTGTGAGCATTCTTATGTTCTTACAATATGACTGTGTTTATCACAAGTCAATGACCCTATCTGCTTGACAACATTTGATTGATGACACCATAACATGGAATTTTCATTAAGACGTTCTTGTAAGAAATTTTTTTTTTCTTGGCAGCATTCTTGTTCACAGTCAACTCTTAAGATTGTCTGATTATGTGCCTTTGAGGTTTTTTTTTATTTTACTTTTATCAAAGTATATATATATATATATCAGAAGCAGTTAACTGCTGAAAATACAATATTAATCTTACCCGTTTGTCCAGTGTTCTTTCCCTCACAAAGCCAAGCAGCTGGTCATTGACTAAAGAGAGATCTCTCTTGCCCGCAGTAATAATCGTAACAATAACATCATGGCGAATGGCTTCTTCTGGGTCATGGGATCTAACCTTCAAATATTCTGTTATGAGCAGAAACAATGAAAAGCTTGGCTTTTTTACACAGGTGTGCTGTATTCTGATTTTAAGAATGTTAAATCAATTAAATGTCAGTCATGTATCACAACCATGGAATCTATTAAATATAGAGCTACCCACAGGAAACATCTGTTCTGATGTTTTCTATGTTAAATATAAAACAATTAGGTAACTGTAAATATCAGAAGAGTACAGAAGTGAATAGTTTTTAGGATAACCTCACTTGCAAGAAGCAATAAAGTGAAATAAAGTTGGCTAGAATATATTGTAAGTAAAGAGGGGTGAGGAAATAAGAAGAAACAAAAGGAGAAGAAACTCTCATTCCCAAAGAGTGAAAAATGTAAATAATACATCAAAAATATTGACAATTGTTGTGGAAAATTTGCATCAAAAAGCAACAGTATTTTCAATTACGCTTGAAAATTTTCTCGTAGTTGAAATGATACTGTAGAGAAAGAAGAAACTTCATAGTTTAGATCAGCAAAAAGGCATTTTCTGAACTCAGTGACTGGTTTTGAAAATGTCAGGATGTTACACCAATATTTTCTTTGCCTCACTCGAAGTTTCTTTAAAACCTGAAATTACTTTAAAATTAATTCTGCAATGGGTAGCTTCTTAATGACTCACTCTGACAAAGTCCACACAAAATCACACACTCCTCTTTCTATTAACTAGCACTTGTCTTCAGCAGAAATCAATTACTCAGCAGATAACCTCTTCCATCCAGCATTGGACTTGATACACCTCAGAACTACACTCCTACGTATAAAAATAATTATACAGTTCCTTGCTCATTTTGTAGATTGTTCTAAACCCTTATATGAGCATCTCACCAGTGAGGTCTTTTGCTAAGTCTGGATGGTTCATTAAACAATGACTGGCGAATTTCACACTCTCTAATCTCACAGGGACATGGATATCATTGAACCTAGAGGGATAGAAGATGATGAATGTTAATTTTTAATTAGCTTTGCAAATCAGTATTATTCTCTATGTAGCAACATGTGTTGAGAGTATGTTCTATTAACTATTAGAATTCTTTTATATGGCAAAATTATAGAATATAAATGTTTTGAATTTATCTCTATTATGTACCTCATACAAATATTTGTTATTTCTTGAGCAATTCAGTCAGGACTAAA
Source organism: Eopsaltria australis (assembly GCA_034509425.1). Taxonomy (NCBI): domain Eukaryota; kingdom Metazoa; phylum Chordata; class Aves; order Passeriformes; family Petroicidae; genus Eopsaltria; species Eopsaltria australis. Next base: position 743,323 of record JAVTVJ010000494.1, read on the forward strand.
ATTAAAGAATGAATACGCTGTATGTGGATAAAATGTTGACCCAACAGATTTTGCTCACTTACTTCTGAACACAGTTCTCCATATAATGTCAATTATGTGTGTGCATATATATACACACACAATATTACAGAAATTTAAATTGGCATCAAACACAAACCATTAGAAAACATTAACTTTATAAAAAATTATGAACTTCTACATTTACTTAAAAGAAAGTATCTCTTCACTCAGAAAGGTAAATGCCAAGCAAAACAGATAGAGTTGCAGATACAGCTGAACAGTATGAAATTTCAGACAATGCTGGTATAGCCATAGTGTAAATTTTGCTATGTATATAATGTGCTCTCTATCTGACTTAGATGCTCATAGCTGATACCAATATAGCAGCAATCCTTTAGGTTTCTTCCTTCTAAAATACAACTGTATGCAGTTTTCTCCTCTGAAGATTTAATGAAGTAACTTGTTCAAATACGAAGTTACATCCTCTAAAAAGAATGTGAAAACTGCAATACTAGAAGAAAATTCACAAAAAAAGAACAGAAATTCAAAATTCTGTGCCATTTCTCTTACCGCCCAAGAAAGCATTGCCAAAGAGGTCGATTTTGTGTGGCCAAATCAGAATCTTTGGAGCCAAAGAGTTTAGCCAGAAGTCGAACAACAGCCAAACGTTCTTCTCCATCATTGCTCTAAAAATCAAAACACAAAAAAGGAGCAGCAAATCATTATCCATAATACCTTAGTAAAAATTTCTGGCTTCCTTTTCTTTCTGTTTTTTGAACAGTTAGATCAAAAACTGAGTTTGAAAAAACTTCTGATAATCCTCATGCTCTTTAATTATCTTACTGGATTAATATGAGGCAAAATATACAAATACCTATTAAAGCTAATGTACCACAGACACTGAATAGATGGCTGTGCTTTGGAAGTACCTTCTCTTTCAGGAATAAAAACCCATACACAGTACTCTGACTAACATATATTTGACAATTCCAACAATTAATGATATGTTTTAAAACATTTTTAAAGGCTATTTCATGTGCGTGGAAAAGATGTCAATTAAGATGTTATAAACAGATGTGCACTAATGAAAGCTACATGTAATTTCACCAAATACCCTTTTCTTGCCTACTTTTGTTTGTTGCAACCATAGGCTACATGTACATCCACACATACAAAAATATTTCTCTTGTGCACTTACAATGTTAGGAAAGACAAACAGCTTTTTAATTAAAACCCCCACAAACTTCCAAATCAGGATAAATTAACTATTTTCATGGATTCACAAGCAGTCAGCTGACTTATTAGCTGACAATAACAAATCTGATAAAATATTAGGAAATACTTCCTCTATTATTAAAACATTACTTCATAGAAGAAAATTCTGCAAATCAATACTAAAACTAACACATTTGCATTTCATAAGATAAGCCAACCACAGCCTAATTACTTTATAAATTTTGGGTGTAATCCAAAGATTAGGTACATAAAGCTTTTGCATTAGACTGCATTAATTTATCATTACAATGATAATATATATTTTGTGTGCATAATACATGTTTCCAAGCACAATAAGCGCATAATTGCATACAGGTTTCCAGTATTGCTCCTTTAATATTATATTTAGCTTCAAAATAAAGCAATAAATACAGAATTTTTATCCCTCTAGTAGAACACTTATTAAATCTACAGTTTTGCACTCTTAATATCCTCCAAAATTTTATTGATTGTCCAAAGCTACATTGCAACCCACCTTCAGCTTGAATTCCAGCTGTGGCATGACAGACAGCAGTAAGTGAGGATCTATGGCAAAAAGCTCTTGTATCAAATCAAACACATGTTCTGATAAGTCACTTACTGAAGACTTTCCCAGTACCAGAACCTGGTTAAAAAACTAAAATACAAACAATCTTATGTAGTATGTTTTCATTCATTAATGCAAACATTATTTTAAAAAATTATTTTCACATAGCATCGTTAATGGTTTTATACTAATGGAAGGCACTCAAAGCACAATTCCTTCATTAAATCAAAGCATTTCACCCTTACAATTTTGGCTCAAGCAAATTACAAACATCCTTCTCAGTTCAGTTCTATTAATTCTATCAAGATACTTTAATACATGACAATTTGATAATTTCAAATCTCAGTAACTATCTTCCAGGCAAAATTAACAGGTAATAAAAGAACCATTAATTTGAAATGCATATTCATCCAGTAGAACATTGACCAAAAAAAATGAGTATTTTTAAAAAATTTTCTTATAATTGAAACCCCATCCAATTGAAGATCATCAAATGTTGAAAACAGAGGTTCTCAGTTTAAAATCAGTTTTGAAGAATGTCAGATGTCTTTATGTTATGTCTTGCCATATTTTATGGGTAATGTCTCAAGGTCATTAGTGATCTAACAAACAAACCAAAGCAGTCTGAATTATGAATTATTTCTGGATTTATATAAAATATATTAAAATTTAATACTTCCTATTAGATATTGTGGGTTAATACTATTTAAGCAGTGCAAATGCAATAGCAAAAAAGCTATTACACACTTGAAAAAGAAAGTAAGGACAATAGTATTAAATCAACTCAAAGGTTACTTTATGTACTATCCTGTTCCTAGATATGACTAATTAAAAAAATTTTAAAAACAGGAATTGGAATGTGGCAACTGCTAGTGAGACTCTTTGAGCTTTTAAATACTTACTGATTAATCTTTTATGAATCTGCCTAATTCCCTTTTAAACTACTCTGAATTTCATGAATTCTATTGGCTTCAGCACCAAGGAAAGGCAACAGAATGAGTCAGACCACATTTATCAAAGACTGCAGTAGCTGTATTAATAGGCAGAACATACAACACTCACAACAAGAAGGAATTACAGTTTGAAGGAGGCCTTGTAAAAAGCATAGCTCTTTCACTCTTTATGACTGCAAGTCACAGCAAGTTGAGGAGGGGAAAAACATCTAGCAAAGTGCTGGTAGTTTGAAATGCTTCATCCTAAAGCTTGGTATGAAATGAGGCTGTCTGGTTACTGGACATATGAAGCATTAATAATTCCTTTTGTTGTAATAGGATATTTGGTGGTCACCTATTTTTTTAGTCTAGATTTAGGCTTAACATTAGACTGAGATGGGTAAAAATTATTTTTCTCTTCATTTATTTGAAACACTCCACACACTTAACAATCAAGCCAACAATATCCTATTTGGAAAACGGTAGTCGCTCCTATAAATATTTAAAAGAATAAAAATGCCTATCAAATATCCAATAACTCAAGACAGTAACAAGAACAGTTGTTATTTGCAGATAACACGGGTTAATTAATTTACGTACATTGGCAATACAAGGTTCAATGGTCTGGACAGTCCTTTTCAACAGGACTTTTGCAAGATCAAAAGCTTGTTTGTTAAGGTTCTGAAATAAAGAAAATACAATAAAATTTTACTGAGTTTTCACATGCAATAACAAATTCTGAAGAAACATTACAATACCTCCATACTCTGAAAAATCAATGCAAACCAAATCTGACACCAAAAAATGAATTTAAATTAATATTATATTAACATATTAATATGTGGTATTGTTTGTCCCTCATATACTCATTAAAGGTACACTCTGTAGCAAGTTCAGCCTTGTCTAGAGAGTAAAACTGTACACTGACTTCTCCACAGACTGTACCACGTGCTCTGAGACAGCCCACAGTGAGACTACAGAAAGCACCTACACTTGGGTAGTCAGCAGTTAACTTTCCAAGTAAGCAGTTAATTGTAACATTACAAATCTGAACATTGTTTATATTGTTCTTGAGCAAGAAAAAGAATGTAACTGCACACCTGAAAAATTTGACTATCCAAGTCTGCACAAATCCCATATGCATTATCCCACATCATCTAAGGATTAATGCAGTTTGGAGTGAAGAAAAAAAATAGAAATGGATGAGCTGATTGCCCTGAAAATTACAAGTCACCGCAAACAAAATGCAGGTGAAGCCTGGGGATGACTGATGCTTGGAAAGACAGTATTTGGCAAGCCTACATTGAGAACAACTCCCTCATATTCTTTTAACTAATGGGATGATAAAGAGAGTTCATCAATAGATAGTAAAGATAAACAAGTGGCCAAAGGCTCAACGAAAGCACTAAACTGATGTACCATTGTAGAAGACAGACAGATATCTATAAACTCTTTTAAAAAAATATCCCAACACCTTCTCTCCAAACCAAGCGATGATTAAAATCTTGTTGACTGGTATGCTGGTATTAAACTAAAGGACTGCCAACCTCCAACTTTAAAATAGTTTTTCTATGGATCTTCAATACGGCTTCTTCCACACAACCAAACCAACAACCCAAATAGAGACACAAACAAAAACCAGTGCTTTTATATTATAATTTAATTATGCAGTCATGGATGGAATGGACCTGCCTTAATTTTTGTACTTATTTTAAATTAACAAATGAACAAACAGAAACACATACTTAGTAATCAGAGCACAATTCATCTACTGTAACTAATAACTGAAACTTGCAGTACTCCATACTATTTTTGGTAAGTACAAGTGTTTTAGCAAGGGAATTTTCTTGGTCAATGTAAGGCATCACCAGCCTGCACCTCACTTTCCCTTATTTCACAGCTAAAGGAGTTGTGTTTATCTGTTTTCAAATTTATTAAGGCAACACAGTGAAGGTGCTTTAAAAGCTCAAGTACAGACCCAGTGATCCCCTCTTCAAGGAAGAGCTCATATGAAATTCCTCTAGGAAGGGGAGTGTGTGTGTGTGTGTTCTGTGTCACTTTGCCCCTTATAAGTGAATTAAATGAAGAAAAGCAATGGAAGGGGTGGGAAGCACAACTAGGAAGATGGAGTGATGTCTGACTGGCAAGCTGAGGAGAACAGCAAGACACCACGGAAGTCCTGGGAATATCTTCCCCCTGCCCTCCTTTTTTTAATTAAAAATATTTTCTATCTTCTCTATTAAGAAAACCCCAACATATCCCAAAAGCAAAACAATCAACTACCCACAACCCTCAAAATATAATATTTTCCTATCATATTTGCTTGAAAACACTTTATTTAAGTTTCAGTGCAGAGATCCTGAGGTGGCACAATCACTTGGAATTGAATTATCTAGACACAGCTAATGAACAGCATCAGGTAATTCCCAAATGTATGTGAGAAAACAAAACAGTCACGATACCTAAAGTGTATAAAGAGATAAACAACATGCAAAAGGCATTAAGAATTATTGTTATTTTAAGAATATACTACAATAATATTTTACTTGGCAGACCTTGTGTGCAGGAATGAGGTTAATTAAAATTGAGTCCAGCAGCTCCTGAGTTACTCCATCGCCTTCCATGATGATAGAACTCATCAAATCCAGCATATGCATTTGTACCTTCTGGTTGTGGCTATTACTAAGATCATAAAGAATATTATCAATATTAAATTCTCAGACTCTGACAAATACTAACAGTACAATCAAGAAACAAGATCTAATGTTGTTCAGTTTGCTCTCCCTTACACCGTCCACATCTCAAAACTATTTTATGTCCCTTTCCTGTTTTATAGAAAGGTTCAAAAACCTAGAACAACCTAGCTCTGCTTTAAGTGAATCAAAATAAAAAGGATAGTAACAACCAATACAAAAATGTAGATAAACTAATCAGAATGAAGTATACTGTTGTAACATGCACAACAAATTTTAAAACACATCTACTTTCAGACACTCACCCTTCCATAACGTCAGTGGTTCATTTGCTTTCTGTATCTCTTCATTTAGGAAACTAAAGACTTCTATTCAGACATATTTACCTGCAGACCATGTTATGATTCATTCTACCCCAAACCTGACAATATTTTCGTAGTTTAATATAATGAAAGTGATTCAACTTACTTGATAACTGAAAAAAGAGTCCTAAAAAGCTGAATAAAAATTTCATTGCAATCTTCCAACTCAAAGCAGATGTTGTAAGATTTGACCCAAGCTAAATTCTAAAACAAAAATTAGGATATTTAGGCTAGCACAAGTTCACATTAAGTCACATAAATAAAATAATTTTAGTTATTTATTTCTATTTAAGGAAAAATTATATACAATAGATGTAAATGCTTTGGGGAAAGAGACTGCATATATGTTTTGCATATAAAGAGCTTCTGACACAGAGGGGCTTTGCAAGATATATCCAGAAAAAATGGAATACAGAATAATCTGATTTCTTAAGTATAAAAACCGATTGACAGAACTTGTTAATATAATAAGACCGTGTATTTTCTTCATGTAACAATACAATTAAAAACATCATGTTTTAAACATCAAATATCTTGCTTACAAATGAGATACTATTTCTAAAAGCACACTGAACCCCATCACTCAGTTCTTCCCAAAAGACTGGTTTTGCAATGTTTAAGCAAAAATTTTATATTCCTTCTCCCATCACCAATATAGGCACATTTGCATTTTAGTCAGCATTTGAAATTTTCCCTCTTGATAAAAACCCCAGTGTATGGAATTGTAAGACAAAGGCTAAATTTTAATAAATACCTATTGTTTTAACATGTCCTCAAGTACAGACAGACAAACTTATTAAATGCAAACAGCATTATAAGTATGAAAAGAAGCAATTCACTGAACTTTAATGAGACTGATATGATTTACAGAATAAAAGAAATCTGCCAGGCATACTGGCATATCAGGAGAAAGACTGATTACACTTCTTAGGCTTACAGAACTAATACCATTTACTGAAAGTTACTGAAAGTTACAACTGTTGTGTTACCTCTAACAAGTAAAAGTATCTGTTAAATTGAGGGCTCTTCGTGTCCTCCAAGCCTTTTAATTGTCTTGTAATAAACAAGAATATGTCCTGTCAAAAAACAAAGTTTACAAGCTTGATTCAGCAGAAAGTGAAAATACAATCCTTTAGTGATATCTACCCACATTTTCAAACTCATAATGTAAGAACAATGAATTGTCTTTTTTAGGCACTGGCAGAAAGCTATCACTAACACAGATACTGGCCATCTAGCATTCTCTACACATCTCCAGCCCTTAAGCATTACACTGACTTACAGTATTAAAGCAACAACTCTTTAATAAAACTGAAAATCAGTATATATGGGAATAAAAACTTTTTTCTGTTGGTTTTTGGGTTTCTTGTTGGGGGGAGGGGGACTGTTTGGTTTGTTTGGGGGTTTTTGGGGAGGGGGTAGTTTATATTTTCTTCAGTAAGAATAAGGTAGGGGAAAAGCCTTTATTTAATGAAGCATTTTTACCTTAAGTTTGTCATGGGAAGTATATGGAGCTTCAGGAGCATAGATACGAAAGATATCAGCCAAGCAACATGCTACAAGGAGGCGCACATCTTTATTGGGATTCCTGAGGAAGAATTCAGATGCAAGGTGCAAGGCTAATGGGAGATACTGCTGCTTCTCATCTTCTGAGTCCTGGTCCATATCCATGAAGGTTTTCACCACCATCTGAAAAACACCAGAAAAAAAACTGAGTTCTTTCGGCTTTTATTCCTTATTACTGAGCAAGACTTTTTAAAAGGATGCAGTGCTATCAATACATGTTCTGCTGCATAATCACAATTAGTACTTGAATTTTTTTGTTAGGACAAATATCAGAAAAAGGGAAGTGTTAATCTGATACTTAAAGGTTTATTGAACTTGATATTTTAGATTAAGACACTGAAAACCACTATGCAATTCTGCTTATTTTGTCAATCTTGACCTGAGGTACAGCACAGAAACTGCTGTGCACAGATGAGGTTGGAGATGGCAGCATCTCTTCCTCAAAGCCGTACCATTACAATTCCAAGTGAGTATTCACCTCAGTATGAATGGTCCAAGGGGCTGTAAGCCATCTGGCCTAACACATGGCTACAGCATAAATGCAGCTGCTTCAGAGCAGTGCCAGGACTACAGGAGCCTAAGAGCCCACTCTGCCTCTATTGAGGCATAGACCTCACAAAATACTTTACATATGCACGATCTTTCTGTCTAGTTTAAACAAAATAGATACCAGATAATTTAATCCATCATGTAATATAAGTTGAGAAACACTGCAGATCTATTCTTTCTGTGTATTTAGAGCTGCATCTTTAGCCTTATCAACATAATATAAAAAATTAACCACATGGTTTCCTCGTTTCTTCTAGTACAACTAAGAACTACTAATGCCTATGAAATGCTACCAAAATATTTTAATTATTACACAACCCCAGTTAATCGAAACTTCTCAACACAATGATTTGGCAAAACTGAAGGTAAGAATTTACTTTGAAGAAATAAAACGTTGCAGATTTAACTTTTGGAATAGTATTTGTTAAAGGATGAGAATGACTTCTAGGATGCCAGCACAGAATGGGCAGACGTGCCAGAGACTCTCAGAATGACCTTAGTGAAATCAGTCTTCGTGCTCCATCCCTCCATGTCACTTGGTCATCGTTAGAGTTAAAACTGTGAAGGACAGCCACACGGCACACCAATATGATTTGGTATGCCTACTAGAGACACAGTATACACAGTGCACACAACAAAGAGGTACAAGAGAGAACACAGAATGAGAAATCTTGATGGGTCAAATTCACCCCTAATAAAGACAAAAAAGAGGAGACAAAAGAGAGAGGAGAAAAGCCCTACACAACAAACAGAAAAAAAAGAGAACTTTACATCTACAGCCCAGAAAAACAAATTGTATCTTACTGGTCTGCTTCCTTAAAAATATTCTTAAGCTATGTTTTAAAGCCCTAGCTGAAAGCACAAAACCGTTCTACTGACAACTGAAGTCTGACTATTACAGGGCCATTTGTCACTGTGTCCTGGGGGGCATCAGGCACAGCACTGCCAGCTGGTCAAGGAAGGGGATTGCTCTGCACTGGTGTGGCCTCACCTGGACTCCTGGATGCAGCCAGAAATTGATCTGCTAAAATAATCTGCTCATGAAACTGAAAACCTAGAATAAACTCTATAAATACAAAAGGCTAAAAATCTAAATAATTTAAAGTTTTGAATGTCTAAACTGGAAACCACTCATTATCACACTGAGACAGTTTTTATTCCTGAAAAATGTGATCAAACTGTAACAGGAACTCACTATGTTTTCAGATTACAGTAGTACTGTCTAACTGAAGTCTGGATGTACAGCTGAAATTATCTAGAACACTAATATTCATTTATATAAAAAGAATGTAGAATTAGGAGCTTTCACAACAAAAATCTGTTACTGTACTCTGCAAAAAGCAGAAGACAGAAAAATGCTCTTTAACAATACTAATGTAACATCATCCATTCCCTTCCAAACAATTAAGCAGTCAATTTAAACACTAATTCTAGCAAATGCAAACAGAATACAGCTATGCACATTTATGATTAAATTCATTCTGCACCACTTTTGATTGAATGCATCTCCATTAATTTGTCACATACTGGTACTTTAGTTAGCTTGAAAAAATAAAGTATTACAACTATTCTAGAAATTGGCATTATTGCCATTTTTACCACAGTACCCTGAAATTCTAATTCTCAGAGCAAAATTTTACTTTCCCAGGCTCTACAAACAAGTAAGTGAAATGATCGAATTTTAACACTGAAGAAATGCAAATGCCTTCATTCCAATTAGCAAGAACAGCTAAATGAAGACTGCTAAAGTCACTCTCAGCATGTTATGAACATATGGAAAATTTAAAATTAAGGCTTTCAGGAAGGTGTTCATCTGATTGTATCAACCATGCAGGAGTGTGCAAGGCAGTCACTCTGGGTTACCCTTTCACCTGCTGGAGAGAAATACACAGACCCTGACTGAGTTCAAGCACAGATGTCTATGATGACATCTACAGCTGTTGGCTCAGCTCTGCCCTGGAACTCTGCACCAACTATGAAAGCAGCTCAGTGTGACTAGAGGCCTGAAACGAGGCGAGATGAACGATACCTGCAGCTTCTTGTGAGACTGTCAGCCTTTCAACTGCACTGGAACACACAGGAGAGGTTGCCAAAGGGCTGTTCACACACTGCCCACATCTCACATGCAGCTTACATGTGGCCTGTTTCCAAAGACGAAATCAGCATGGCAGCTTGCCCTTGTGTGACTCAGCTGCAACTCTTGTGCAAGTGCTATGCCTCAGACAGGAATACTAACTTTTGCTGTTCAGATCTGCAGGATTTAGGAAAATGGTCTGTTGGATCAGGAAGCCCATCTAGTGCTGAAACATACTGATGACTACAGTACTATAGGGGGGAGAGCTATATAAACACCAAGGGGAGAGGGGAGGGTAATCAGTATAGGTAGTGAAAAGACTCAAACCAGGAGCTGCAGAGAGCAAGAAGCAGGCAGATCTAGAAAAGCCTTGCTGCAGTTGGCAGGACAAGCACAAATCTCCAAGCCAGTCACAGCAGGAGGAAGGCGTGTACATGTTGCATTTGTTTCACTGTCCTTATACCAGCTTATTCACAGGGTTCCAAAGAAGTAACACTGAACAACCCTTGGCTTGTAAAAAGACCAGGGAAAGATATTCAGTATTCAAAAAGTCCCTTTGCATTCACTGAAAGGAGAAATTCAACAATTAAGAGAATTTGACACCATTTGTTTTAACAGGGATGATATTGTAAATTAACTTCAGTAGCAGGATTAAATACAAAAGATATTTGAAAGTAAAACTTAACCAAATGGATGTGAATCCAGATGATACTTCAAGAGCTCGGACAATTCAAGGAGAGATGCCAAGAAAAGGCTAGAATCACAGCAGATCCAAATAATGCAACTCTGTCATTAGTGTGTTTTTACAGTTTTCCTCACATGATTTAAGCAGTACTATAGGTGATTCTTGCCATTAACTATTAACCATATATTTTTATCTCAGATATCACAGTAAAACATAGCAAAATGTTTCATGGATATGTGTCTCTGAAAAAAATACTTCTATGCAGTGCAGATTTAGGATGAGAAGTCTTCATCAGCCTCAGACACAGCCCTATCTATCAGCCAGAAGGATCAAATAAATGTGGAAAAAAGAGACTCTAAAGTGTGGAGAAAAAAAGAAGAAAATAAATAAAAATATTCAAATGTGCAGGACCAGATGATTGTTATTTCAAAATCTTTAAATTCCTGACAAATGAAATCACAAATGTGACCGCTGATGTCTCGGTTACAGCAACTCATATGGATTGCTGCAAGGAAAAATTCCAAGAAAATATGCTTCCCAAGATTACAGTGGTGGAAAAGGAAGTAAAACTCTGTCCTTCCTGCCCAGCAGAAGATAATCCTAATACTGTTACCACTGCATGTAACAAATCTTGTACTCTTTGGCTATGAATAAGCCCATGGGAAAAATCAGATTCATGATGTGCAAAGAAAATACTACATGCCTTTTCTTATCACCACAACCTTATCAAAATATATTTTCCTCAGAACTGAGTATTTTAGACAATATAATTGATTTAAAATTTTTATTTAAGTAGGATTTGGAAGATTCAAAACCATTTTCGTACACCCTCAGTTCCTTCACCACTATATGCAACAGTAATGTGCGTTTTCCTCCAAGTAAATGGTACTTTAAACCCAAATCCATTTAGTGTTTAAGCAGGTACCACTATGCTTTCTGTAAGAACAACCTGTAAGCTCATTTACATTCACGCTATTGCAACAACACGGAATCTTTATAATCTGTCATTTCTTTAGAAATTATGACTATTTGAGTGATCACATGCAACCAGAATCACAGCTATCTGGAAAGAGGTTTGAAGTATGTACTGCTATGGCTACTGGTTGGCAAACAGGTCTGAATTTCTGTCTGGTTTTGGCTTCATGAGATGTGGAGATCCCATTTAACCACTTACAGCCACCATTCCCTTCTCCCTTTCCTATTACTCACCCTGCCCTGCTTCTGGCCATGCAGTGTCAGTGCACTTGCTGAACAACTCCATGACTGAATTTAATTTACTGCTCTGTCTGAAAAGCCTCTTGGGAAAAGTCCTGGATAGTTTTCTGACAGGCATAGTTAGATTGTAGACAGATCTAGTATGTTCCAGAACCAGTAGCAAGAAGGCAGTTAAACTTCAATGGCTAAGACCAGGACGGGAAGAACTTAAGTCCTTCAGGTGCATAAACTCTTAAGAAATAACCCAATAGTGGCACGAATAATGACAAACTCAGGAAGCCTGAAATGGACACCTATAGATAGCCAAACGTTACTAGATCCCCAGAAAATTTACCTTTACCTCTATTTAGGAAAAACTGGCATAAGATGTGATCACTGATCATTTTAATTTCAAGGTCTCAGAAATGTGTTGCCACAGTAATTTTCAGAACTTGTATCCAATGTATCAATTAACTTATTTTAATTTAATAATCTGTTTCTTGGGGTTTTATCATGACCTGAGACAGCAGAGGTTTCCCATTTACCTTTTTAGGCCACCACTTTCTTTGCCTTCCAGGTTCTTAATTATTGTAATCATATCCTCATCTCATATCTGTTGGGGGGTGAGAGGAGCAAGACGCCGACTCAATGTGAGTGATAAATCAAGTTTGTTTATTGTCAGACACTGAGCATATTTATACTTCTCCGCGTGCTCAAAATTAAACTACGTGATAAGTTTTCACACAGCGTTTGTTCTCATACAGAAGTTTCACACGGGACTTTTCTCTAATTAGAACACTACGTTAGTATCAGAAGGTTACAATAACATAAGGTTACAAGAAACTTGGCAGTTTCTTCTGCCAAGTTAATCTTTAGACACCTGTAGCTTGCTTTCGGCCTTCGTGTCTCTCTTTCCTACAGCTGTCTTACGAGAATAACTTTGAGCAGAGGCCTAGCTCTCATCTAAGGGGCCTGGATTGCTCACTTATACTTCATGTCTGTGCAGCCAGAGATGGTTATTCTCCAACACATATCTTTGAAGGCAAAGGTTCACTACAACTTCAGTATTGCACAGAGTACATTCACACAGTATGCTAACACGCATACACACCTGATTCATACAGGGGAAGCATAAGATAATATTCACCATCTGGCTCCTTACCCAGCACTAAATTCTTTAAGGTTCTTCAACAGAAGATGTTCAGTCAAAGATTTCATTGAGTAGCCTCACCTGATACATCAGAATTCCCTCATTTAGTCCTTTACAACTTCATGAAGTCATAGTTTTATTTTCTCTCATTATTCCTCACTGTGCTTTAATCAACATTAAGCCTAAAAGCTCCCACTGGATCAATTCCACTCAAACTATTTGACTTAATACAAATTCTCCTTGTGATGAACAAAACCAACTCACCTCATCATATTTTCCAAACAGCTAAAAGGTTTTCAAGTGTGCAAAGTACCTAACATTAGGTAACTGTATGGTTTGTCACCAACAAAAATTATTTCTTGATATCTACTTTTTATTTACAAGCAGCTTTTGATGTATGACAATAGTTGGCTATTCAATCTTTTAAAGACTGAGTAGTCAATCTTTAAGATTAAGATTTAAGATTAAGACCTTTTAATTTAAGATTAAGACCTTTTAAAGTTATTTTAATGTAAGTAACATTGAGAAATATCGTTAGTTTGGCTGTACCAATATTGCAATCCCTAAGGTATTTTGTTATCCCAGTTTTAAATGGGTTCACATAATTTTTCTATGACACAAACTACAGTGACAACCAAACCACACGTTTTAACAATGTATGTATACTTCTTCTCAAATAAAGAAAAGAGTTATATTTATCAGCACATTATCTTTCCGTACTCACACTACTCCCCATCTCTTACACACGTGTGATTTAAGTGTGGTGTCACAGTACCAATTTTTATTGTATTTTTTAAAAGTGATTCAGTCTTCAGCAGTATCTAGTCTTTATTACTGGAAAGATTTGTAATAGTGTTCTTTCCAATTTTCCTGCCAAAGACTAATAATTGTTTAAATACTCTAAGAAGGTTCCCGAAGTCACCTGAATTCTTGGAAACTTTGCTTCCACATACACAGATACATAACAATAGAGTTTTGCAGAGGGACTAAAAAGAGCCTATTTTTAAAATGTTCTAATGATAATTCAAGACACCATCAATTAGAAGCATTTCCTTAAGAAGTCCTCCTCCCATAGGTATAACAGCAACTGTTATAATATGGCTGGGGCAAAACCAAAAAAATTCTTCAAACCGTATTCCCCATGGCAAAGGAGTTTCTATTTCCATATGAAGTTTCACAAATACTTCGATAATAACCTGCAGATGTGAGACAGAGGATTCTTCATAACCAGCTCAATGCTGTGTGTTAATTAATTTCCTCTTCCAAAGAGAAGGTGGTGCTAGACAAAACAACGGTATTTGCACTTCTACTGTGAACTGACTGTAATGATTCATTTTGAAGTGATTATTTAAGATCAATTCTTACAACACAATCATGTGCCAGGGTTTCACACTAAACACACCTAGAGAGCTATGCTGCCCAACAATACGGATGTTGTAAAGACTATTTATCCATGTCTATTTCTACATTAGGGTGCAGGTGCATCCCCACCCCATGGTACATCCTACACTCTCCTGACCATCAAACAGAAGCAGGGGCATGTATAAAGAGCACCACGCTTTTTCCTGCTTGTGTTCTGTAGTAGGTTGATCCTGGCTAGATGCCAGACACCCCCACAAAGCCTCTCTATCACTCCCCTCCACAGCTGGACAGGGGAGAGAAAGTATAACCAAGGGTTCATGAGTTGAGATACAGAGAGAGATCACTCACCAAATACTGTCACGGGCAAAACAGGCTCAAATTAGAAATACTAACTCAATTTATTACTAACAAAACCAGAGCAGGATAATGAGAAATAAAACCTTAAAAATACCTTCCCTCCTATCCCTCCCTCCTTCCCAGCTCTACCTCCACCTCCAGCAGCACAGAGAGACAGGGAGCATGGATTATGGTCAGTTTGTCACATGTTGCTAGTCCCACTACTCAGGTGAGGAGTCCCCCTGCTCCAATGTGGGGTCTCTCCAACAGGAGACAGTTCTCCATTAACTTCTCCAACAGGAGTCCATCTCACAGGCAACAGTTCTCCACAGACTGCTGCAACACAGGTCACTCTTCCACGGGGTCCAGTCCTTCAATAACAGGCTGCTCCAGGGTGGGTCCCCCAACGGGTCACAAGTCCTACCAGCAAACCTGATCTGGCATGGGCTCCTCTCTCCATGGGTCTGCAGGTCCCTGCCAGGACCCTGCTCCAGGACAGGTCTCCCACAGGATCACAGCTTCGTCTCAGGCATCCACCTGCTCCAGTGTGGGATTCTTCCATAGGCTGCAGGTGGATCTCAGCATCTGCATGGTCCTCTGCAGGCTGCAGGGTCACAGCTCTTTGACCATGGTCTGCACCAGGGGCTGCAGGGCAATCTCAGCCCCAGCTCCTGGAGCACCTCCTCTGCCACCTTCTCCACTGACCTGGGTGTCTGCAGAGTTGTTCCTCTAATATATTCTCATCCCTTTCTCTGGCTTCCATCACCGCAAATAACTTCTTTTTTTTTCTTCTTCTTCTTCTTAAATCTGGTATCACAGAGGCATTACCACCATTTGTATTTGGCCCAGTCTTGGCCAGCAGCATGTCCATCTTTGGAGCTGCCAGGGATTGGCTCTGCCAGACACAGAGGAAGCTTCTCGCAGAAGTCACCCCTGTAGCCCTCCCCACACTATGAAAGCTTGGCCATGCAAACCCAATACATGTCTCAACACAATAAATAAATGAGACCAAAAAAAATGTTTCTTCCAAGACAAGTGTTTTTCTACTTCAGCAATCTTGTAAATTGTGGTGAGCTGAACACCTCCCAAAGTAGAAAATTATGTGAAGTATTTGTACTTTGATCCTTAACTGATTGCACAGTCTTTTTGTTTTAAAAGAAGAAAAAAATTAAAATTTCTTTCATCTGTGACAGTAAAGAAATAAATTAGAATTTCTTTCATGGAACTTGTTGAATGACCAGCAATTGCACATAATGCCATCTTATGCAGTATCAAAACAAAGGTACCATGAGTCAACAAGAACATGCTCTTCAGTTACGACGTGAATTTTCTGGTTTGTTTAGGAGCCCAATTCCCCGGCGCCTCAGAACTGAAAATCAGAAGGCAAATCATGTGAGACCCTAGCATGAACTGTATCTAGTGACAAAACTTCACTGAAGAATTTTGTCTCTTGTCGTCTACTGGAGTCACAGTACAAGACTGTTGTATGAACGACGGTTATACAGAATGCAGAAGCTGAGTTTCCATTCCCAATGTGAAAGGCTGGACAAAGATCAGAATTATAAAACTGTAAAAATCTTCAATCCTTCACAATCAAAACTTGTACTACCAACCAGTAACAACAAAAACAAAACCCCTTACCAATCCAGCACATCAAACCAGCTCCTCAGAGGGCACTGGCTGACACAGACAATCTCTGCCAGCAGCTGGTGAAGTGCCAGCTATCGCCCCTACCAAGCTAGATGCACTGCTGTGAAGAATTTCTGATCAGACAAATTATCTTTCTCCAATGAAGCACTATTTTACTGGATAATTTTGCTACCTGTTGAGCACTATTACCTGTATCAGAAACACAAAACCCCCTCACAGCTTTGTCTTTAGGTAGGTACCAAGCTCAAAACTAAGGCACTAGAAAATGGACTGAACAGAAAATGCAAGCATTTTCTTACTTTGTGTATGTCTGGTGGTTTCATTCTGTTTTTAACTAGCCCCATCAAAAACAAAGTTTCTGAAAATTCTTAAAGCACAGGGTAAAATTGATGCAAAAAATTGGACTTGAAACTTATCTGGAATCGTTTTCCTGGCTATAAGTCTTAATTTTTTAATAAGGAGGAAGAAAATTAGTTCTAATAAATGTATGGAAAGTATTGTATTTGTAGAATTCATTTCGCAAGCCTAAATTATTTTACTGTGCATAATGACAAGTACCCCTAAGTAACAGACTGACTTCTGATATATGTGAAATAAATAATATTTTAAAGAAATTGTCCATTTAAAAGTTGTCATTACAATGGAGTGGGAGACCAAAGGAAAAATTAAAGGCACAGATATTGCTGATACAAAGACAGGAAAGTCAAATCCACAATGCCCAGCAAAAGGATGATGCTAAAGACATAATGATTATGTGTAGGATATTCAGTTTCTGAGAAATAAACCAGTAAAATCAATATGATACATTTATACACGTGATCCTAACATATGTAGCAAAGAATAATATGAAAAATTTTCAAGAAATTCGTATTACCGTCAGAATTGCCAATATTAAAAGTGTGAAAATATTTCAAATCAAACATATTATTTACAGAAAGCATTTTCCTGGACTTCACAGGACAATATTTAAAATGTTAGTTTTAATGTTTTTACTGTTCATTTTATGATACAATATGTAGACTTTTCCATTTGGAGTGTGGGAGTAACGTGCACTTGTATATCCAATGAAAAAGTAAAAATGAAAAGGCAAGGACAGGAGAGCAACAAAAAGAAAAGAAAGATAAAAAAACCAGGTTTTCCCACTTGTGTCTCTGTACCATACATATTTTTATTTGCTGAGTCTTGACATTTACACCCAATCACCAGTAACAGGATCATATTTTCACTTGTTTCTAATTTTGTTAAACATTTTAATAGTATTTTCAAGCAATAGAGCTATCTTGAGCTGAATGAAAATTATCCCAAATTCAGAATATGTACTCTATTTATAAAACCATTACTTTTTCTTACCTAATTAAAGAAAAAAAATCTAATTCCTAGAGCTTTTAGAGAGCTCTAATATAACTTTGTGGACCAGCAATATTGTTTTAGAGGATGTCACATAGAGCAGTGGTGGCTTTGCTCTGATTTTCTGTAGTTATTTTAATGTCAGGCTAATCAAGTCTTGTCTGGGAATTTTTCTCTAGTATTTTGAGAGCTTAAGTTACTCCTTGTTTCTGTCATAAGAGTTCTGCAACTATTTTGCCTATCAGTTCCATCAAATTCCTTCCTTTTAGATAGCTAGAATATGACCATAACTGCTGTACCTGTCCCTCAACATTCCTCCTATGTAATCACAGTTTTATAGCTACTGATTTTGTTAAGATAAGAAGTAGGCAGTATATCAGATGCAAAGTGTTAATTGCAAGACTTCTTTTCTTAAGAACATTTTCAAAAAGTGACTGATGTTTTTAAAGAAGGTCCAATAAGGAGTGTCTTGTACTAAAACTTCATTTGTGAAATATGTAAAGCTCACTGAGGTCCCAAAAATCAGACAGCACTGCCATTTCCTTGCTCTGCTAGAAAAGGAGTTCAGATAAAGACATATATATAGTGACTGTATAACCATTGTCACTGCAGACATCAAGTATCCATCATTAGAAAATTTCCCCAGACTATTCTTCGTGAATCTACTCATATCACCTGTGTTGAGCAATGTTTTCTCATTTTAACCTCTACATTCATTTCTGCTTTACTTGGAAGCTCTCCAATTAGTATAACATTTTCATTACCTGTGACTAAATTTTCTGGAAAAAAAAATTCACGTAACTATGCAAGGAAGAACTCACATCTGGCAGACTTCTCAAAGTTAAAGTCTGGGAAGTATTTAACATTTCTTATTAAAAAATACACCTTATGTATTTAATGCTTAATTTATGTATTTAAATAAATCATTCAAGTTCAGTCTCAGAATTGATAATGCTGAATTCAGCTGAAAATAGCATTTCACTAAACTACATTGCTGGTATTAGCAACCTGCAACTACAAAATATAATTTAAATAGCTGCCAGCAATATCCTAATAAACAATGCCTAAAACAGGAATCACACACGATTTCTGAAGGCCCAGAAAACTTTAAAAAAGCACATGAGGCATAGTAGTTCTGTATTTGCAAAACACCTTGGCATGTTCATTCAGAAAAATAATTTATCCCCACCATGACAAAATTAGAGAAATTTCATTGCCAAAAG
Organism: Eopsaltria australis; assembly: GCA_034509425.1. Classification (NCBI taxonomy): domain Eukaryota; kingdom Metazoa; phylum Chordata; class Aves; order Passeriformes; family Petroicidae; genus Eopsaltria; species Eopsaltria australis. The sequence continues at coordinate 762,247 of JAVTVJ010000494.1, forward strand.
TACAAAACTACACAGGAGGTGAGACTTCTGAGAGGTTCTTGAGGTTATACCCTTAAATTATTTTAACATCTAGTTTAATGCTTCATTAGAAATGTTTTGTTACCCACTAAATTTTACAGTTTCTAAGTTATTTAAATTCATTCAGTAAATTCCAGCACTACAACAGAACCAGTGTCTCAAGACAATGCACGCTCAGCAACACTGAGTAATTTTTGCCTTCACTTGAAATAGCATGAAAATTCATCTCATTCCCTTTCTAAGATCAGACAGCTGAAACAATGTTAACCTGTACCCCAAGCATGAACATAAATTTGGTACCCAGTGGCACAGGATCTGGTCACTTCACAAATATCTGCATTTGTGACACAGTGTCAAAGAGAAATCTGAGAAGCTTACAGAGAATGCACCAAGGCTCAGCACAAAAATTATGATTGCCCAGAACACATAGAAAGCAGCCACTTCATCAACAGTACTGGACTGAAGTGGCCTGAAGCCAAAATAATGCCTCCTTTTAAAAAGTTCTTTGTTTCTCTGACTCAAAAGTTAGAGATTTCACTTCACTTGCTCAGCGGCAGGGATCTCAGAACAGTAGTCCACATGCATGTGCTCGAGGTTCAATATATCATAAAAAGCCCAATGACTAGGAAAATTAAAAAAAACAGGAGGGGAAATGTTACCTGTAGAAGAAAAGAACAGATCTCTTTCACATGCAAACTCTGCAGGACAATAACAACTAGTTGACTAGATGACTGTCAAAATAAACCACTTGGTCTTTCTTAAGAATACATAAGGCATTACACCACATAGGCACAATTTAACTTTTCTTCTCTAAAACCATTCTAGACTGTATAGTTATTGCCTTCAGGTCCTGAATCCTATATAAAAGTATTATGCCTCTTAAGCTTGCATATACAAGATTCTAAATACATGAAGCTCCATTGCTCTTACTTTTCAGAAGCCATGAATGGCTTCTGAAACCATGAAACATTTTCATTCATGTTCACTAAGTAGTATTTCTGTGGTTTTTTGAGTTTTTTGTTCTAATTTTTTTAAATCACCCTCATGATCATAAGCAATGTAGATCATGTACTGGTATACTGAACCATTCAGAAAAAAAAGCCCTGTGGAATGTACCTTGCTGTGTTTGCTTTCTCATTTTTCCATCCTAGAAAGAAAACTGTAACACCACAATATTTTAATCTGATTGAATTGGTGGTCTTGTTTCGGTTTTTTTAAATTCAAAATCAACACATTCCACAATTCACCTTCATAGAGAGGGAGGAAAACTTCAAACTTGCACTTTGGCCTACAAATTGTAGAGGTATGCAATGGTCTTCTACAGCTGCAAGAGTACATTGGACATCCTAAAAATGCTGCTGGCTAAGATTTATGGTCAGGAAACAAAAATTGTCAACTACAATCTTTAGCTCTGAAACTCAAACTGAAGCCACCTAGCATCTTAAAGAAAATAGCTAAGACCTAGTATTTTACTATTAATTTTATGGGAGAGTAGTGGAAGAGACAGGCGGATGCTGACCAAGCATCTTGAGGAAAATGCTTCAGTATTTTTATTCAATAGTCCCAAAATACTGATACATTCATGATTAAATCAATTACAGAACTCTGTTCCAGATGTTGAGAGTAGAGCAAATAACCCTAACCCAGATGGGGCTCAAACTCCTAACCAAGAAGAGAGGCCAAAAGATGTTACTCCTAGATTTCACTATTGGCAGTTTCCCCATTAAAGGTAAGTACTGCTGTACTTACAAAGGAGAAGTATCAAAGGGAAACATCCAGCAAAGAGAAGGATGGAGGGAAATGTTTCCTGTTGCCCACCTGAAACCATCACCTTGTTCTACTTTAACTTTTGGCATCTCTCTTTTGCCAGAGCTCTGACTGCTCACATACACGGTTAAAAAATGGTAAAATCATGGGGTAACGTTCAAATCACACAGTGGCCACCTGCATATTGTTGACACTGTGTCTGCACTATTTGTTTTGAATTTGCCTAGGAGCTGCCTTCAGAGGTCAGAAGACAGCTGATTCTTGTGTGAGTCAAGTATTGAGAACCCAAGCAGTAGGAAAGTCTTCCATCACTGAATATAATCTTCCAATTTGAACATTTTGTATCCTATGCGCTTATCACTTCTCTGGGGTGAGAAAGCGGTATCTCCTAGTCAGCAGTCTTAGAGAAGCCCAGGAAACCCAGAACATCTTCCCCCCTCATTTTCAGTATGATGGTTTTACAAGCATTCTGGTCAGGATCAAGACAGCACAAAGTTAGTTTAGAGTAAAATAGGTATTAGCCTCCATCCAGCTTCCCATAAATGTACCCGAATTTCTTTATGTTGGTCAAACCTCTGAACATTTGATCTACTGGTCATGAATGGTATCAGTTACTCACAGGTTTTTTCGTATACTATCAAAGACTTGCCAGGTACTTACAGAATCAAGAGTCACTTAAGGTCTCCAGAACTTACAGACAAACAAAAAGACTGAATCCCAGGAATTCCAATATATTACTCAGATGTGAATATATATAAAGCATATCCACGCATTCATTTCTTAAGCATTATTTTGAAGTTTTCTGAATTGAAGAATAACAGTAAAGGCTTACTTCAATAATAATAAAAAATGAAACAACTAAACCAAACAAGCCACGAACCAAATGATATGAGGTGCAATCAAATTATTTCAAAGTAAGGATTTGTATAATCAAAATTATCTATATAATTTCATCCAAAAGTTTCTGGCAACATTCCCACACTGTTATTTTCATAGAAGTTTTCATATACAAATTACTACTACAAAAGCAGGCAAAATTCAGCTTTAAGGTTAGCTGAAGTTTGTCAACTACAGGACTTCAATACATATAGCCACTAAAAAACTGCAAACTCCTTGTAAACACTGTCTCTAGGAAGAATAAACAAAATCATGTTCAAACATATTTCAACAGCAGCTGGATTTCTGGCCTACCAAGGATTCCTTAATATGTTCTGCACAACTCCCAGGTCCTGAAGTGTAAAAAAGATTACTTAAATGAGTTAAAGAAGCAGGTTTCTCACTTTCTGTGAATAATTCTGGAAGCACTTCATGTGTAAGAGTAAACTTGGGGTCTATTCCTGCTATAAACTCTGTGGAGTGTTAATAACTGGCTTTGATATGGCACACACAAAAAAACATTCTACTACTTGCATTTTATCAGTTCATGCTTAGGGGAGAAAGCTATTTATGGTGCCTATCTGCTGGATAGTACAATGTTTTTTCGGATGTGTGATTATCTGGAAATAAAAGATTAATCTCTGTCTATGTGTACGTATATATACAGTTACTCCCCTACAGACAGACACACATGGAAGTTAGCACACATCCTTGTTTAAAGAACAACCAACTACAGCACGCATGAAGAAGGGAAAAAACAGTAAGAATGAGAGTCAGCCTGAAGACAAATCTGTTTGCAAGCACTGGCCTGCACCGCCCACTCTAGTTCAAATCACAGCACACAACTCAATAGTCTGGACTGCAGAACAGGAAAAGACCGGTCTAAACATCAAAGACTGCATCTCATAACCATAATACTGGTACAGAACTGCGAGCCAGCATGCTTAGGGAGGCCTGAAAAACACTGCAACCTCAAATTCCTTCTTTAGTACAAACAGGACAGACAATAAGGGGAAAGAGAAAACTAAACAGTCCTAGGGAAAGGAGAGGTGTTATCTAAGTACTTCTCTCTACTTATTACTACATCAATTCTGAATTCAAATATAAAATCAATTTATTTTGAAAGCAATTATGTATTAGGATGAACGGTATCTATTACTGCAGTTAGTCAGCTAAACATTAGAAAATTCATCAAGGATTCCCCAACATTCACACTTGTTTAAAATTACTGGCACCAGCAAATATGCACATTTCAGCATAAACACAGCACTGATTTCAATTGCTTGTAACCAGAGAACATTCTCCTCTGTTTCTTAGCTTCTTTTTTCAGACATGGAAGGCCAGTACATCATTCACTGCACCAACATTTGCAGCTCCCTGAAACAAGGGACACATTTTATTTTGTTTAGAGATACTGATGCCTTAAGTTTTAACTTTCATATTGTCCAGATCAAGACTGCTTTAGTGTATGACTCTAAAACTCCAATTGTCAGCTAGTGTTCCGCCGGCCTATTCAGACAAAATAATTTCTCTCTAAGCCTGAGTTTCAAGGACACACTGTTTCTCCAAAAGCCCAAAATGTAACCAACCATGGACAGCAGCGAAGAGAAGGGGGACACACTGGGGATGGGACTTCAGGACTTGAAGCTGTAATTGGACAATGGGATTCTGGTATGCAGATGGACCGAAGGTATATCTGTCTGAAAAACATGTGCTAGGTGTCCATTTTGGGTGTAGTCTCTGCGAGACTCTTGCATTGCCCGAAGTGTACCTTGTTTCAATAAATACTTCTTTTATTCTTTTAACTCCGTCTAGCTTCTGTTTCAGGTCAGCCTTTTGAAAGACATCAATACTGCCTCACAAATAGAGGGGTTGGAGGGGTGTTTGTAGAATATCTTAGGGTGTAGTTTCATGGCTGTGTGAGTCAACCCAAATCTGCCAGATCTGCCCCTCCATTATGCCAGCATGTACATTGCTGATAAGTGACACTACTGAAAACTCCTTTTTTCTGCCCAGCTTACTTTTCAGATATAACTGCTTCTTGAACCAACTCATTACATGGCTGTAAAAACGACAGAGGAGAGTGAGATTTCTTCAGCCCAATCTCAGGGAGCAGTTTAATGACTTAAAAGTTGATTTAGTAAGGTCAAACTCAATCAACACAGTGTTCCAAATTAAGCTGTCACTGCAAGTAATAGTTCACCCCTCAGTATTGTCACAGAGCTGCGAAAGCAAGGAGAGGGTAGAAGGTGACTGTGCAAGTCACACTGATCCAAATGAAAACTTACCTAGAAAAAGGTAAGTGCTTTTGAATAGTATCAATTCCACAATCCAGTATCCTGCAAGCCACAGAAACACCTGAACTGGCATGGGGACAAGTATGGCCCACAACTAGCAAGAGTATCTAACTGGCTCAAAGTGCTGGCTTTGGTGCTTCCATACACCAGGGTTTGATTCAGGGCTACCTACCAGCGTAGCAACTCCATCCTTTCCAATTACACCAGTTTTCCCCTCTTTCCCTACAGTCTCTATATGCCTCTATTTTTCATTTTTTCTCCTCTTACTCTTCACAAACTTGATTTGCTTCTATGACTTTAGGAGTGCTGGTGACTCAAATAAGGAAAATTATTTTGAACCACTATTCTTCCTGAACAGCAGCGGCAGCAGCAGTGAAAATGAGCAACTGTTTCTTCAGTAGCAGCATCATACAAAAGTACCCAAAAGTAGTCAGATACAATAGTGCCAGGATGACAAGCTACCAGAACACAATTCTGGCAGACTATAAAGAGAACTAGCTTTTTCTTTTTCTTTTTTTTTTTTTTTCAGATAAACTAAATTGATTTTGACTGTGTTGGAATACCCACTACGCAGGTCAGCTCAGATTACTAAACTGACTTGCAGTACTCTACAAAACAAACCTGCCATTACCTACTCCTCCACATTTTCACATTCCTGATGAAATTATTTTTGCTTTGTTTTTGAGCAGAAGACTGATCAAGATGATGAAAAAGAGTGTGAAAATTCTCAACAAATCTTCTAAAAACACCAACAACTAATATTGTCTTAATTTCCAAAATTTTGTGGCTAGTTTTAAAATTAATTTTCTGGGGGCACTGCATGGTGCCAGGCTTTTAAGAAAGTGTTGAGAGGCATCAATTCAGATTCTGTACAGAAAGAAACGCATGACAGCCCTCACACAGACTGAAGTCAGAGTAACTCTGAGGAGTCTCAAGACAGTGTGAATTAGGGCATAGCTCCACAGTATGAATCCTCAGGAGGCAGAGCCTGGGAGAGGGAGTCCCTCAAGGCGTTTCTCAAACGAGTGTAACTGCTAGAAAAATCTAATGGAGAACTCCATCCTCACAAACATACACACATATCAGAACCAGTTTTAGCATCAAACATGAAATGACACACAGAGCTCCAATTCTAGAATGAGTATTCTTTAATCTATGTAGCATATCCAACTGAGACCAGAATGCTCCAATTTGCACAAGAACTTAAACTAAGAACAGTATCTAAAAATCTCAAAGTGAAACAAAATTAAATGACAGCTTTTTAAACTGAAATCGGACTGAAGGTGATTCAACCTTTAAAGGGAAACATAGGTTAGGACTGAAAGACTTTAACTTTGAAAAACATTACACACCACCCCTGCTTTCCCAGTTGAGATTTAGAAACACAGACATTAAACTTGGTTTTTACTCCCATTTCAAAGCAATATTTTTAATGGCTTATTAAATTTTCTACTGACCTACTTCCAGTTCTATTAATGTGTATACATTCTGCAAAGATACAGTTTTTGTACTTGGTGAACCCTCTATTTCCTAAAGCAAAACTCCCATGGTTTTACAGCAGTCTAGACTACCAGTTTCAAGTGAACAAAGCTGAAATCTTATTTCCAGATTTCCCAATTTCCCTTCAGCTACGTAGTTATGCCTACTTTCATATTCTACATACATTTTCTAAGAAAAAGATGTTACTAACAGCTCACAAATGCAACTCCTAGACCTTAATTTAGTGACTTCACATGAGCAAAAATAGTACTTCTTGCCACTGGTATTCTACTGGCAATAGCAGAAGTAGGAGCTTTTGAGAAGAGATGGATTAGCATTTTTCAGGAATAATGGCACATGCCAACTACATTTATAAAGGAAGACTGAATTAGGCCTTTAAATAAACATGTATTTTAAGGGAAAAAAGCTTTAAAGCTGCCTTCCATTCTTCATTTACCTTCTAGGTGAATGAATGCTAATTCTGCAGCACTTCATTGATGAGAAACAAACACCTATTAGACCCACAAATATAGGGCCACTTTTTCCATCTCTCACAGATCAGTCAATAGTTTTTACCATGTTAACAAAGCACTGAGTTTATCTGTTTTATTCTTATTACTGCAATGACTTAAGAATTAAACTTCCCTTCACTTACTCCACAATACATTGTGCCATTGTACAAACAATGCAGCATCATTTCTGAATTATTCCTCTTCACTACTTAACGTAAACAAAGTTTTTAAAAGAAAAATTATTTCCTTCGTGACTGACAGGAATAAGGCCCACAGAAAAGCACTGCAGTCAGAATTAAGTGACTGAATATCAGGTTTTACTTTTGTAAAATCACAAGAAAAGAACAATTTTTAAATTCTGCAAAATTTACTTTCAAATAATTCCCTACTAAATTAGTAATAGTTTGATTAAATTTCAGTAATGAGTTTATTACAGAGAATCATTACTGCATTTGGATAATTAAGTACATGCATGCATTTTCAAATGGCCCAAGAAGAAAAGCACAGTTAAAACACAAAATTATATTAAAATAACAGGATTTACTATACTTTGACTACCCTATGGACCAAAAGACAGAGTAAAAACTTTAAGATTAAATATGAAACCACATCTTCCTTACCCTGAACTGGTATCAGAAGTCAACTAGCTTACTTTTTCAAGGAACAATTATGACCAATTTCTTTTCATATCCACATCACTATTGCCATAATCTTAACACTTATACTGCAAAATTTCTTTATATTAAGCACTTCCTAAGTTCAACTATACTTTCATTGCACACATTCTGCTTCAGCATTTGTACCATAAGCTTGATTCTAAGTAGCCAGAAAAACCAGAAAAAGCTAATTACATAAAAAACCACTACACAAAACATCAACTAAAGAACTTACTGATTGTCTTTTGAGATTTTAAACTACTTTTGAGTGATTTGGGTTTTGTTGGGTTTTTAGGTTGTCTTTTTTTTTTTTTTTTACTGCTTTACCCTTTCAGTAATACCATACTGCATAAGCAATTTTCATCAAGATGATCATGGAATACAGGTATCACATTCAGTTGTTAAAAACCACCACTTTTAAGTTTAAAAGCTAGTAATATTTCTGAACCACCCACTACCAGTTTGTGGGTTAAGAAAGTATTAAAAAGTTTTTGTGCTTTATTTTCCTTGTTTATCTCCTGTGCTGCTGCTATTTGAAATTGATTTTATCACAGGCAGCAAAATTGTCACTGGCTAGTTTCCAACAGATCTCCTCCCCATCACTTTCCTCTCAGAGAGCTGCAGAATCCCTTGTCTTGCTCTCATCCTCCTTCATCACCTGCCCACTTTCCTTTGAGTGCCAAGTCCAGAAAGCTGGGGAGGGGGCAGCAGGACCCCTAGAACATTTGAAACACCCATGAAATAATTAGTTGAATTTATTCCAGCTAGCACACGGGCTGCTGCCTTTAGAAATGTTTAACAGTGCTGGTCCGTGTTCCTTTGTGTAAACAGAATTCGGATGTCTCTTTTCTGTTCAGCACCAATTAGACAAGTGCTCCATCTCTGAAATCTTTGTCCAACTGCCAGCAAGTTTTGAACTAATGTAACTTCAGGGAAGATCAGTAACAAAGAAATCGAACTTATTTCATTAGAAAAGCAAGGCAAAAACATTTTTCCAGGCAAAGTTCCATCACATATACAAAGTAAACTGAGACCCACGAATGTGTTCTTCCAGTTTTTGAGAGACTGATTTTTGGGTACTTAAAACAATAGTAATAAGATTTTTATAGTAAGCACAAGTTTACAGCTGGTCTTTCAATGGGCTTTCACGTTAGACGCACTGATAAAACAGTTTTAAGATCAGTAAGTTACATAATATTTTAAAAATACTGCAGATTTCAAGCTATTTCCTCATGGCCAATCAGGCTATTTCCACAGAGAAGTCATACGAAAGAGACAACAACTGCAGAGGAGAGGGAATTCTTTAATGACTGCAAGCAAATTCTAATACTACTAAATACTAATCTAGCTCCTTTTTTTTAAAGCATGTGCATTTTTCAGGTGCTGTAGATACCAAAGAATGGTGTGTGGAAAAACTCCAGAAATATCTGATTTCTCCAAAATCCTTTTAAAACAAATGTTCTTTGTGCTTCTCTTCCATCTTCAATATCTGTTCAAAGATTATTGGTAAATTGAAAAGACATGTCTCTTTAAAGCTTATTAATGCATTTTGTCAGTACAAAACGTATTCTCTGTTTCAATATTTCTGAAAATTTTGATAAATCTCATTGAGAGAGATGTCATCATTTCTAGCATTAGAAACGAAAGACATGAGGCCTAAAATGCTAATGACTACCAAACTGTATTCCAGCAAAACGTGACAGACTGTACTCATGGAAGACAATAGAGTACCATTAAGATTAGGTAATATAAGCGAACAACTAGAAAGAAACAGGAACTCACTTAAGAGTAAGACATTAAAAACACTGACCAGACTTCAAAATAAATTTGAAAGAATTTTTCCCCCACTGCAGCTGCAAAACTGATCCTAACACTGAAGCTCTGACACATCCATCAGGTAAGTATGTACCTTCTGTCTCACATAAATAAAATGTATGTTTAGAATATCCCCATGCTATCCAGATACCAGAAAGTTTTCAGTCTTCATTCCTGAGCAGAAACTATATTGTGCCAATTTTATCTTTGTTTATCCTTCGTAGTATTTCATCATGCTTAAGAGATCTTTACAACAGCCAAATTCTGGTGTCAGCACAGCAGCGGGTATACAGTTCATTAGTTTACTGCAGCTGCAAAGCCAGCAAAACACATTGCTTTGAGTGACACAGATAAGCAGCATGTGTTTTAGACTTCTAGGTAACAATAGTGATTAACAAGATATTGCAGTCTGGAAAAAACCCCTCAGATATGAACAATGTTTAACATAGACTGGTGACTAGACAAAAGTTTGGTTTATTTAACTACCAAAATGGCTAAATGGCTATAATACATACTGTGAACCAAGGATCTGCTAATTATTTTGTCTCTTGTTTTTCTTTGTCATAGCAGAGGATGCACATTGACATTAAGCAGACAAAATAGTATGAACTGATTCAAGTAGACAAGGAAGAAAAGTAACCACATGTATGTCTGATTTCCTTTTCTATCAATCATCTCCATATTACTGTCTGCAAGCCCAGGAACAGCTCTTCCTTCACTTCGTATCGCTGGTAAGAGATTAACACTTCCTTTACCTGTCTCTGACCACAGCTAAAGCTCCTGCTGTTTTGCAAACTTAGGCATACAAACTCCTCATAATAATGCCGTATGTAATGGATTTTGTATCCAAATTTTATTTAAAACATTTAAATTCACAAAAAGTCTCCCACCTAATACCATAAAAATACATACTGACTTGCATATCCACCTAAAGTAATTTATATGACTAAATATCACTTATACTGAAGACAGCATCAGTAGAGCTCTGGTCTGCCATAGGCTTCCAGTATGCCCCTAAGTAATATTCAGCCTTCAATGGTTTGTTTCAGTTTTAGAAGACGGGGACAAACCCAGAAATTTGTAATTTACTATTATCACAACAACTCTTATTCACCACTTTTCCAAGGTAAATAATCCTGTACTTCTCAAACTTCTCATCAGTCTTTGTAATAGTAATGTTAATAAAGTACTTGGTAAGTGATTACACACACACACAAAAGGAAAGACCGAAACCAAAATCATGAAGCCATTATTTGGTCCCATTTACATTAAAATGCTTGTTTTGGAGTTAATCAAGGTTGTTTAGTAGAGAAGCATATTGCTCAAAGACCACCTATCTTATTTACTGAAGATGGAATACTTTAACTGAAGGAAAATACTTGAAGAAAACAATATTCTTTGCTTTATTTTGAAACGGTAAAGTCTGAAGACTTGCATGCCAGCCATCCACCTATTACAAAGTTTCTATACAATGCCTGTAAACATCCTGTAACAGTTTTCACAGAAAACATTAGTCATTTTCTGGGTTTTTAAGGAGAGATGACAAGGCCTGATTTACAAAACCCTGTGCACTCAGAAATGTAACTGAAATCAAAGAAACTTGCAGTCTGAACGTCTGAAGTGCAACAGAATGCACTTCACTTCAGAAGTCACAGTTTAGAAATAGCAAATCAGGCATATGAAGCCACTTTGTCTTTCTGGTATCAGGGTTTGTTTTTCCCTTTTCAGTAACTCTTCAGTTCCCCATCTTTTAACTACGATTAACATCATGCAGTCACCTCACAAAAAAGCATTAGCATAAGAATAAGATTCAAAATTCTTTGAGGTTTATAGTAGAATAAATAAGGGCATAAAGACTTCTGAACTAGTCTGTCCATTTCAGTGGTCAGACATCTGAAGTTATCATTTCTAATGCAGCAACCTTTTGAGTTTGCCCCCTGCCTTTCAAATGGGCTTTTTTTTTCTTTCATAATACATTTATCTTAGTGTTGCTGGGAAACCATTAGAATAATATTGTACATGTGAAATTGCCATTAATTACTGACGCACTTGTAACAAAAGAAAATTATCAGATGCAAAAACAAAGGGTGTCATCATCAATCAGTTTGAAATTCAGTAACATCTGGGTGAACTTGGTAAGCCTACATGGTCTGTTCCTCTAAGGACTGACAAAATTGGGACACTTACAAAGCAATTGGTTAATATTCCATTGGAAAAAAAAAATCAGAACACAATTTCTTCTTCTCTGACTAGTGGCCTGTCCTAGTTAATGAAAAACTTGATTGTTACAAGACTCAAACTAATTAAAAAGATTAAACTATGAACAAAATCAAATTAAAAATTTGGCTTTAGGCTTATGTGGCCAGCAATAGCTCAAGAACATTGTAACTGCAGTCTGCAGTTAAATACAATTAATGAAAGTTTTAAAAGTATTAGAATAATTAACTGTGGATCATTTCTGTAACCTGGCCATATGACCTCCACAAAATTACTTATAATTCTTAAATAAGCATGTAAATGCATGCAAGTCACCCATGCCATCTAAGACTTGCCAGCAAAGAGCATTTAATTAGCTAATATAATACCCAACCCACTTAATATATATATAGCTTTTCCTCTCAAACATACGAAATTGTTGTGGGTGACACAACAGATTTTCTTCTACCAGATTATGTTTTAATTTGGATTTTTTAGTTTTGTTTAAAATAACTACCTAGGTAAAAGCCAGGCCAGATCAAAGGTTGATCTAATTATACAACCTCAGAGAGCGACCACTAACTTATGCAGAAATATCAGGGTTAGTTAAGAGTAACTCCTTTTGTCTCTCACATAACTACAGCCTACTCCAAAACATTTAAGTAGCAACAAGCAACCTCTTTCAATTTTAACATGATGTAAGCGATGCCCAAAAAACACCTGTGCATGATACGACAAACTGTTAGCATTACCTATTTCTAGTGGTCTAGAAACAGAACAGGCCAAACTACAAATGGGCCAATGCCTAATAACCAGAGGAACATACAGAAAGATAACGGAAAGAAGGAGAGGGAATGTGTTTGTTTTGCTCTGGCACAAATACATATAAGGTAACTAAGAAATGCCAAGGGACAAGATAGGGAAGACTTCCAGGCACACCTGGAGTGCTAACTTCTCCAGATGATCACAAGCTAGGCCTTGGGGTGGGCATGGCAGGGGGAGAATTGGGGAGAGGATGAAAGGGTGTGGATGGCATTGAAATCAAAAGCAACTTTTACAGCAAATGCCTTGCCTGACTGCCACCATGGGAAAAGGAACAAGACGACTGGACAGACTGAAAAACAAAAGGACAATCATTCCCCAAAAAAATCCAAACCCCCTCAAACCAAAAACCCGAATCCTAATCCAGCTATTATAAAGAACTCTATCTCCCTCACTAAATTCTAACCCATAAAACTTACTTTCACAGAAACATTTAAACGCTGCCTTAAACCTGTGTTAAAATCTCCATGCTGAAACTAATTAATCACTTCCTTTGAAAAGTTTCAGAAACATTTTTTTACTTTTGTATATTTTGTGTCTGATTGAATATGCTTTTTACAGATTTCATGAATCAGTGTTGTTTACACTGATATCTCTATGTAAAAGAAAATGCTGCACTATAAGTATTTCCTTTTTTTCTCCAGACTTGTCTTACACTTTACCAGATTGTACAGTTTTTAGTCCAAAGCTTTATTTGAACTCACCATCACGCATTATTTCTTTTACATTCAAAACTCGAGCAGGCATGATGGTTTTCCAGAAACAATGCAAATGTCCCCATTTCTATCTCAAAAGAAAACATTTGCTAACTTTCACATTCAAATCAACTCCGAAGTTTCTTCAACATTCTAAGGCACGACTGCCACAAGAAGAAGTTGGTTTTTCCCCTGTGCCAGCCCAATTATTTTTGAGTTCTCGTGATAAATTACACGAGAAAATGGTTCAGGTTAAAATTAACATAGCTGGGGAGGGATGGGTGCTCTGTTCTTGGTTGATTTGGTTTTCTTTCTCTGCTAAGTTTTAACCCGGATCTGTCAACCCTTCCATTTTGGTGTGCAGCAAACCAAAATGCTTGTAAAGAGGATACAGAACAGAGGTTGGGACAAGCACATGAGAGCCCCACATATTTCGGTGGCAGTTCTGGCTTTGCCTAGAAGGGCTGTTTATGTCAGTCACTGAGAAAATCAGTCTCTATGCATTTTGGATTGATGGGGCTATTTATAATGTATCTGACAATTAGGTACACTACTATTAATCTTACTCATAATGACTAAAATGTTTTATATAAATGACATTAAAATATTCTCTTGTGATCAAAGTTATATCTGAGATTTAATAGTTTACTGACAGCAATATACAAGTCTGGAGTTTAACAAGGCAGTAAAACAGTCAATTTTGAAAAAAAATTCAATAGTCATAAAGAAGCTTTGTAGCAAAGCAGATGCCAAGATTCTAAAACTTCTTTCATCCTTCAACTATGTCATGGAAAGAAATATAATATTGCTAACACAACTGCTCCTAAGTTTTGTTTAGGTTCTGGTTTGATCTTGAAACTGAAGGAGGGCTTCTTGGATGCCTTAAAATTGTTTGTTTTCCCCTTCTATCACTCAGTTAAAGTCAAAGTCACCACCCCTTTTCACAAGCCTTATCCAAATTGTCAAGCATCTGACTTGCAGCCCTAAAACCAACCACTACATAACTTGAACACGTACCCTGTGAAGAGAAAGACTGACCTAGAAAAAAAATTATTTTGTAGTCAAAATCAGTACACCTCAACACTCTACTACATGCTAGCTGCCTGGATCTATTGCATGGACACTTGACCCCAGCCACAGCACACCAGTTGAAATCACTTCCTCAACAGCTGAACGTATACATCACATACTGTCCTACTCCAAGGCACCAAACCATCAATGCAATCTAACACACCAGAAACTACCTTTGACTCCATTAACCACTTGAACTTGTGTTTCATTTGCCATACATATGCAATCCTGAGGCATTTACTTTCTACATCCCTCAAAAGATGTATGCTAATTTTAAAATTCTCAATATTTTCAGGACAATGATAATGTTATCATACAGATGTATCAAAACACTTTGAAAATACCTGGCCTATATTTTATTACTCACAACCCCAAGCAGAAGGAGGCAAAGGACATAAAAACATTCTTTTTAAAAGTCCTTGGCACAAAAGCCGCTGCTCAGGCACTCTGGGACAGGTGCCCAGAACGTCTCAAGTTCCAGTAATAAGAAAAGCTTTCATTAGGAGAAGAGGTCTGGACACAAAAATACAGATGTGATATCAGAAAACTTGCTAATAAGGACACAAATTTGTAACCAATTAAGTTGACTATGACTTTAACAAGCTGAAAGAGCAAAATTTTGCAGGAGCTGACCCACATCCTGATGGCCAAAACTCTAAGTTGCACATTTTTTGTAAGAAACACCTTCTGTAAGAGCATCTTTGGCTGACGTATGGCCAAGAAGACAAAAACATCTACAGTTTCAAAAACCGATTCACACCTGAGTTGGTACATTCTGTTAAAGCTGGCTTTTATCATTAAGTCGTATTTAAAGTTCCGGAAAGTTATCTTTTGAAGAAAACTTGAAGAAATTGAACAAAACTTTTTCAAGCATTTCCATCCCAAGCACACCGTCATCAGAATATTCTACATGCCAAAATGAATTTGCTTTTATAAATTAAGTTGATATAAAGAAGCTCAGACTTCATAAAGAACAGACACATTACACAAAAGCATAAAGAAAAATACACTTGTTTGTTTAGCTCTAGAGTGGACAATACTTCCCATTTTCTTGATGCTTCAGTAAAGCCCATAGCTGACAAAAAAAATTCCCCTAACTCAGATTAAACAAGAGCAGTACAGTAAGAAAAATCTTTCTCTGTCGTTTCAGTGATGGTAGGTGCAGTAGCAAAGTATTTGTTTCCATTTAAAGTTAGTGTCAAATATTTTGGTTGTCTAAATTCCGTAACAACAACTCATTAAAAAACTACAGAAAAAAAAAATCTGCTCTTAGCCTGAAAACTATACACACACATGTGAATTCAGCAAAGCAAGTATACATGACTTTGAAGTTCTATTATTCCTATTATATGGGAATGACACAGTTCATCATTGCAAATCCACCAACTGGGACAAAATAAAATACCTGTTTCAAGGATCACCTCAGAACTGCATTCCTCTGCATTCCACAGACTTTGAACCAAAGTATCTGTCTAAAGTCACAACCCTAGTATCCTCTCCTGTAAATGGCAATATTCCACTGCAATTTTGACAACAGTAGGCTGGACTTGTCCATTCAATAATTTTCAAAACTGTAAATGGACAACAAGGCTCATTTTCAAAAAAACACTGACATGTGCCTTGCTGCTCAAAAAGCAAAGCACAAAGCCTATATATTCTCTTCACATTTCTAGCTAAGAAAACTTCAGTGTACTAACTGACTAGCCAAGACCGTGATTTCTATTTTTCAGTCTTTGTGGGGTCACCGCTGTCAGGGGAAACAGATCATCAGATGACAGAATATTTCAAATCTCTAAAAATTATTACTACATCTCCATCCTGGGCATAGGACCAAATCCTAGGTTACAAAAACCTTTGGTCCAAAGACCATGGTGTTAAGAAATGAGCTGTGTCAATACTGGATCAATGCTCAACTTAATTCTCTATTTTCAGCATGGACTTCGGAAATAATACTACTGCATCACAGCAACATTTCATTTTTTTCCAGTGGAAGAAGGGATTAATACAACAAAAAGAGAGGTAAGACTCGCAGTCCCCCAGAATGCTGTCAAACAAGCAGAGAAGATGCTTTTGCTTATGAAAATTTAGCAACGTTGTCAGTTATACTTAATGGGAAAAAAATGCTATATATTACACTAAGTTAAAAATTCTGAGGCAGATTTTACATTTGAAACAATTTCAAAATTCCACCCATAAACTCCAGAAATTATGCTTTGTTTTTTGCAAACAGTGTGATCTTTTCAATCAAGAATGCCCCTACATAGATCTACTTGTTTCCTTTGCTCAACTATACTTTCTTCAAATGCCGGAACCCAAAAAACCACCTAGCCTGCCAAAAAATTTTGCTAACTTATGATTCCACTTCAGACCTCTCCTCTAAACTGTGAATACGTTTCATGTATAGATTAGTAATTAATATATCAACTCTGGCATTGAGAGAACTCGCGAAAGAACAGCAGTGAGTTACAAAAAATAGGAAAAATGAGTCCTCCACTTATAAGGAAAAGCAATGAAGTCATATTCCCTTAAAGGTCTGCAGGCAGGAAGGACAACAAAACTCTGGCAGTTCTCCATTCCAGTGATAAAATGTTTACCTTAACATGTAAAAGTCGCAGGGAGGGGTGTGGTGGTCAAAATTGCTCACCTTTAACCGTTTAACCACCTCATCATTGGTAATTTTGTCCGTAATCTCCTTCACTCCAGGAGGATAGTAGATGATTTTACCGTCGGCAGCAGGTTTTGGTTGGGTAGCAGGGAAGTCCATCCTGGCGCTGCTGGTTATAAACTTTCCTTCTCCACAGTCCTCTACCGGCCTCTATCGGTCAGAAAACAAAAGTTCAGCAGAATGGAAACGACTTTCTAACCCTCTTTTTCCATTCCTCACCCTCAATTCGCTGAAGGCCCCGGCTATCGCCCCGCCGGCCGCGCCCCCCAGCGCTACCCCCGCCGCATCCCGGCGGGAGCGAGGCCCGGCCCGCCGCCGCTCCCCGCGACTCGGGCCCCTCCGCTCCCCTCCGGCGCCTCCTTTCATTGCGGGGCTGCTCCAGCCCAACACTGTTAGTTCGCAGCCGATGGTTTTACAATGAAATTTGGGGCCCAATCGAGGGATACCCCGCGGCCGAGGGCCCGTTACGGCCCAGGGAGTGGGCCGGGGCGCCGTTCCCGACCCCAGGGGGTGGTTCAGAGCCGGCACACCATCCCCGGAGCCGGGAGACGAGGCCTAAACAGTTAGGCCTCAAAACTATCGGGAGGCAGAGAAGCCAACAGGAGAGGGGGAGGGAGAGAGGGAGGGAGGAAGGGAGGGAGGCGGTGGCGAGCGCAAACAAAACCCCCCCCCGCGACCCCCCCATCCCCTCAGAGCTCTCCGCCCGCCCTCCTGCGCCTCCAGAAGCCCCCCCGGGGAGGGGGCCCGGCCACTCGCCACTTTCCATTTGTTCCCGCAACTTCATGTCCCCTCAGCCCTTGCCCCGCACCCCCCCGCCCCGCATTCGGCCGGGCCCACAAAGAGCCCCCCGCAGCCCCGGCTCCGCGCACACACCCCCGCGGCCGCGGGGAGCGGAGAGCGAGCACGGGGGGAAGCGGGACGCGGAGCCGCCTTTACCTCATGCAGCTCCGGAAGGTGCAGCATTGAGCAGCCTCCGTGCCGGGTGGTGCTCGCCGCTCCGCCGCCACCCCGCCGGCCGCTGCCCTGGGGGCTCCCGCCGCCTCCTGCTCCGCGGCGCGGCAGCTCCTGCTCGGGAGCGCTGGCTGGGGGAGGGGGAGCGGCTCGGTGGCGGCAGCAGCGGCGGCGGCAGCGGCCGGGAGAGGGGGAGGCTCGGGCGGAGCGTGCGCCGCGGGGACCCAGCGCCGCTCTCCGCCCGCCCAGGGAAGCGCAGCCCGGGAGGAGCCTCCGCGCCGCCCCCGCCCCTTCCCCTTCCCTTTCCCCTGCCCGCCCGCGGCCCGCAGCGACACCCCGCCAGGAGCCTCCAGCCCCCGCTCCGGGGTAGGGGCGAGGTTGGCCAGTAAGTCTGGCACCGCGCGGAGCTCCGCGCAGGGCGGGCAGTGCCGGGCGCGGCCGGCGCAGCGCTGCCTCAGCTTGGCGCCAAAACCCCCGGAGCGGCCGGGCCAGGCAGGCTCCTCCGGGGCGGCGGGGCCACGGCCGGCGCCGAGCGGCGATGCCCGGCTGCCGGCAGTGTCAGCGAGCGAGCCTGCGGGTTCCCGGCTGCAGGGCGGGAAGGCGAGAGTTACGTTGCTGCTTCCTCACGGAGCCCGGGCCGCTCATGGCTGCGCGGGCTCGTCTGGCCGGTCCCTCAGGCATCTGGGGCCTGGTCAGTGTGATAGAGAAGAAAGCGTGTGGAAACGGTGTGTGGGGTGGCACGGAGAGTGCGGTGGCAGGGGAGAGTGAACAGTCCTTCTTCAGGCAGAGGAGGGGAAAGAGCAGTATCCACGCTTTGGTTATAAATCTTACGGAGAAACTTGAATATGCAGACCAAAGGAGCCCTCGCCAGCCAACTCAGGAAATCCTTCCGTGCAAAATGTCTTTGTAATTTAATATTCATGTTTCCAGGGGATGGGGTATGTCTGGAAAGTCAATAGCAAAGTGGGATATATCTGTCTGTTTTGAATCTGCAGTATGTGCCCTGTCTGTTTGAAGTGTAGGTGGCTAAGAAATGTTTTCTAGTTGCCCGTGCTGCTCAGAGAAGGTGTGTGACAGCTGAAAGATGACTTTTAACTGATCAAGACTAATTTCGGGTCTTCAGCTAGTTATTTTTGTTATTCAAACCAGCTAAAAGTATTCTTTTTTTTAAACTTGCAGATTTCTAATGAATTTTCTTTAGAGCAAATCGAAGGCAGGAGGTCAGGACCAGTCTCCATGGAGGGATGTTTTCTCTGTGGAGGTTGTACAGGTATGACAGGTGCCTTGCTAGGCACAGCAGGGTGGCTGGCATGGCCTGGCAGTGGCGAAGGAAAGATGCAGGAGGGTGAGGGGATGGGAGAGGGGTAAGTAAGTAAGATTATGGTGAAGTATGCCAGATTCCAGCTTTACAAGGTGTGGGTGGAAAATGTACAAAGACTGAGAAGCTCTCTGGAACTTCTGGTGTAATAGCATGTGGGTAGGAAATTGCTCTCCTACACTTGTGTTCCTTGTCTCCTTGCAGTGTTGTCCTAGGGGATTTAAAGCTTTGAATGTCCACAGCCTCTATGAAACTAGCTTAGAAGGATTATAGTGAAAATGACTGAGAGTTGCAAGGAAAACTTGAAGGATCTCAGACACTGATTTTGAATTTAGAAGGGTGTCGTCAGACCAGGCATTTAAATCTAGCTGTGAATCCAGACTTAGATGAAATTATTCTCTCCAGACTTAAGGATCAATGGATTTGGGCATTCACAATGGACAGGTGACCCTAAGGTTGTACTGATTTTAGTAAATAAATGAAAGATTACAAAGCATATAATCTTTTTTCCTAATCCAAACTAAGGGGCCGTTTAGATTTGGCTTAGAGTTGAAGTACTCAGACTAGATATCAACTTTAGTTTATTGTCAATCAAATAAGATGTACTGTCAGAACTAATATGCATTGAAAAGATTTGAATCTTCTATCCTTACATTTGTTACATAAGGTACTTCTCTTCTCAAATCAAATTACTAATATAAAGCATTTGGTGTAGGTTCCTTATTTTTAATACACTTCTATTAGTACAATATATTAGAAATAAATCCTAGAAGATTATTCTGTAACTAAACATAGTATATATCAAAAACCTATATAAGCTGCTTTCGGTTTAAATAGAAAAAGACAGAATCTAAGTTAGTAAAAATGATGAAAGAAATAAATTTAAAGTGTCTGTTGCTAAGGTTTTTTTCATGAACCAAATATAAAGCTAGAAAGATGTTAGGCAGACTTCTCTTTGTGCAAAATTGAAGTACTATGGGTTTTGCATTCCAGAAATGTCACTTAAGTCTCTGAACTTCCTCGATTTTAATATTTATTTTCAAATTTCTTTAGTTGTTATTGAACAGCGCTGTTTTATGTATATCATTAGTGTGATCTACAATGTCATAACTTCTTGTTGTAATCTTGTAGTTACAAGATTTTTTTTTCACAAACTGACACCATCTTTACTTAGAAAGGTTTATACAGTGGGTCGTGAAATAGGACTAAACGTAATGGTAAAGGGCTACACTCCCACAACTTGCTTTTAGTCTAAGTTAAGGACAAACAGTGCAAAGCCTCTAGTATGCACTTCTGATCACTTCTATTTTTCACCAAAGAATAAAATAATCTTGCATTGTAAGGAATATGTACATCGACAGTAGCATGTAGTTAGACATGGCAATTCACAGATTTCACTTGAGAGTGCCAGGCAAGGTTTGCTCATTCAGTTAAAATTCTGTGTCATCTTAGGAAACTTCCTTGTGAATCCCCACACTGAAGTATTCTTGGTTGTGGACCAAGACCCCTCTGTCTTCTTGCAGATTTCAGATAAATAGTGAAGTTAGAATAACACAAAGTCTTGAAAAGCAGCAGTGGAAGGTTGACTGTCAAGGAGTTCACACAAGATTCCTGCTTTTACGGGTAATGAGTGATTAGTCAGCAGTATTTAGCCAGATATGCGGTGTTTTGAATGAGTGGACAAATAATTTCAGCAAAGTGGCTGAGAGGAGTAGGTGCAAATTCTGTAATCATGGGCTGATTAGGCAGTGGTCCTGTCTTTTCTCAGAAGAGGAGGGATTTCTACTTCTGCACCATTTGAAATTCTAAAGAGCATGTGGTTCTGATATCACACCCAATTAAGGGAGGTATGAATGAACACTTAACTGCCAATTAGCTTGAATATATGCATGGCATTTTCAGAATGTAAAAACATAAAAGCTACAGATAATCTGACCTGTGGTACTCTTTAATCTGAATAGTCCTGAAGTCTGCTCTCATCAGATGTGATTACAGCAGCTAGTGTCTGGTTTGTTGCTTTTGCTTGTTTGACCTTCACCCTTCTAATTTCAGCAAGCAGCTGAGAGCTGACTTGGACTGTGCTTGTACAGTTGTAGCCAGGTTCACATGATCCCTTGGGTTTTAACTGGATGGCTCTGTCTAATAACACGACCAAGTCCTTCAGTCTTTACCCAGATTTTACTGTTTCCATTGGAATTTTATTACCTTTACTCACATTATTTTTATTGGAATGTATTTACTCCGATCTGCTCTAGTTTGTTTTTTATTATATTTTAGACTACAATTGCAAGTGTTATGTATAAACAGACTGAGATAAAAGGTGCTGAACACCTGTGGGGCAGCCTTGTGAGGTGCTTCTTTCTCTGTGTTGTGATAGGACGGGTTCAAGGAAAGGATCAAGAAAGGAAAAACGTGTTTTACTGGCAGGGGAAATAATGCAGCACAGGGTTTTCAAAACAAAACACCTTTCGGGTTAGACAGAAGAGAGTACAGAGTGGTTACTTCTAGCATAGAAAATGCTTTAATTCATGTTGATTAAATTAAACTATGCTCACATGTTTCCAGGAACTGCTTAGTGATTGTCCTCAGATCTTTGTTAATACAGTAAACATGGATAGTAACAATGACTAAGAAGTAAGCAGTCACATTAAGACATGACACTGTGTTGTGAACTGCAATAAGTAATATCTGTCACTGCAGTATAACATATCTTTGATAACAGCACTTAGTTGTTTTAACTGCCTATTGTAGTAACTCATGTATTTTACATATGCTGTAAATTGAGGTGGGTCAGAGGTGGATTTCTTGACAATGTGCATTGCCATAATGAAAAAGCTCCAAAAGGTGTTCCATTCAAGAGGGTATTTACAGTGAAATTATTCTTAGAACAGATCAGGAAGTGAGCTTTGTCCAAAAACCAGGGACTTGTGTATCTCCCATTTTCTACATTGATGAGATAAAATCTGTAAAAGGCTGCTGTGTATTATGTCATGAAGACAATCAGATGGAGACACAAAATGCTTCTGTGGAAGAGTCCCACAACTCACTGAGTCTTCACGGAGTAGTACCAGTTCTGAATAAAGGGAAGAGCCAAATACTGTGTGGATGATAAACTCTTTTGAAACTGATCCCTAGCCATGATTTGTCTAAAATGTTATTTTTGCTCTGGTTTTGGAAAGGAGGGCTTCTCCCTTTGCTGTCTAAGAATGTCTTTATTCTGAATCATGCTTAGAAATAGGGCAGTTATCATAGAATTATAGAATAGTTCAGGTAGAAAGGGACCTTTAAAGGTCATCTAGTCAGTGCAGCCTCCCCCACAGTAAGCAGGGACATCTCCAACTAGATCAGGTTGCTCCAAGCCCTGTCCAGCATGACCTTGAATGTTTCAAGGATGGAGCATCCATAACCTCTCTGAGCAATCTGTTTCAGTGTTTTAGTACCCTCCTGGTAAAAAATATTTTCCTTATATCTAGTCTAAATCTATGCTCTTTTGGTTTAAAACCATCACCCCTTGTATTATCCCAACAGGCTCTGCTAAAAAGTCTGTCACCCTCATTCCTGTAAGTCCCCTTTAGGTACTGGAAGGCTGTAACAAGGTCACCCTGGAGTCTTCTTCAGGCTGAATCACCCCAGCTCTCTCAGCCTTTCCTTACAGGAAAGGTGCTCCAGCCCTCTGATCATCTTCATGTCCTTTCTCTCAACCAGTTCCAACAGGTCCATGTCTGTCCTGTTCTGGGCCCCAGAGCTGGACACAGCCCTGCAGGTGGAGTCTCACCAGAGCAGAGCAGAGGGGCAGAATCCCCTCCCTCCCCTGCTGCCCATGGTGTTCTGGATGCAGCCCAGGACACGTTTGGCTGTGAGTGCACATGGCTGGGTCATGTCCAGCTTCTCACCCACCAGGACCCCCAAATGATTTTTGCACAGGGCTGCTCTTGATTCATTAGTTTCCCAGCATATATATATGTGTGTATATATATATATTTATATATATATATATATACACGCACGCACTTGCCAGAGACAATTACACTTGCCACTGAACTTCTGTAGCGTCCTGGCCCATTCAGAAATGGCAAGGATTGTCACTGTACATAACATTTAAGCCATTGTGAAAAAGTGTGTATTTATGAATACATTTTTAATTTACAAACCACTCTATTGACACAATGATTGCACTTCTTTCATTTGCTTGCAAGTGAAGTAAAATCAATTTATTGGCACCTGCAGATTGGTGATTTCACAGGAGAATTTTTAGAAGCCTCCATGATCCATTGCTAGTTTTGAACGTTCAGAAACTGAAGTTACAGCAGCCTACTGCATGTCATCTATCCACCTCCTTTCTAGCTGCTCTCAATTATGATGACTTGTCACCATTCACTCCATAATTACATTCTCAAGGTTATTTCCATCTCTGCTCCTGATGTGTCCAAAGCACATACATTTACACCTATTCATTTCTGACAACCAAGTCTACTTTTCTCCAATAATATATTTAATATGTGCATTTATCATCTTTTCTGTCCAGAAGATATGTCTTGCACCATATCACAAAAGCTTCAGTTTCTTTGTCACTATCAATAATTTCTCAAAAGTCACATTCATAAGTTGCTACAGCAAAAAATTAGGCAAGACACCAGTCAAATCTTTCTACTTTCATGATGAATTTTTTTTCCAGACTTTTATAAAGGAAGATATGGATGATCAACTATTCTTTAAAATTTTCCTGTTTCTATTGGACAGTTCTGATTGGGTAGATTTGGTCCCAGGTAATTGAAGTTATGAACAATCTCTATAGCTAGACCACTAATCATGAAGCTAGCTAATAGACTATTTTTATTAAGTAAGTAAAGTTACTTTACTTATGGCATACTCAAGAATACCCTGTGTTTTTCATTAGCCTTTTATTGTCTCTAATACTTGGTGTACAGCAGACGTGGTTGTGGCAGTGCTATGTCATCAGCTGAAGGTCATTTAAAAGAAGTCAATTTCAAACTCAACTTTTCTATTCTGTGAAGTCCTGTGATTTTTTTTTTTTTTTTTGTCCCAGCCAGGCTACAGTGAAATTTGCAGTTACTTGTAGTTTTAATAGTAGCACATGCTTCTTTATATTCACTTGGTATTTTTTCAAATAACAAGGCAGATTTGGGGAAATTCTGTGTGTATGGGACTGCGTAGAAAAAAAAAAACTACTGGGGAGATTGGGGAAGTTCGGCAGTATATTTAGCCCATGGCAGCTATTTTCTGGAGGCAAGACAATGAGTCTCTCCCTGCCCCATTAAATAATAACTGCCCTATGATCTATTAAAAAATGAGAACATGTGTGGTACTAACAAGTTCTGATGAAGAGGCTCATTTGTGAAAAGTATTGATTGTATTTATGATGCTGCTGTTTCTGATTATTCCAACAGATACAATGTCTGCTGCTTGCAGTAAAGGAAAGAATGATATGAAACTTTACAAATTAACATGAACTTGGAATTTACCATTATGGTCAAAGCAAGACATTTGATGAATGGATGTGCAGCCTCAGAGCTGTGCTGTAATGACGGGGTCATTTCACGTTCATGGATAGGTTATATGGTGTATTCAGAGGCTTTAAAAAGGGTTGCATTTATCAAACATGGGGAAGCATCAAAGTGTGTGGGTATGACTGTGTGAGCAACAGAATCATTATAGTTTGCCTTTGAACAAAGGCAGGAAATATATTGATCATATAGGTTTATGCACTAGGGGAGCAACTAATGATGATCCAGTCAATGTGTTCTGTGAACGGCTCAAGGGGATAATCATTAAAACATTACACCACTGCAGCATTTTGGAACCTGAATATGAAAGCTGGAATTTCAAACCTTCATAAAGAACAATTGAATTGCATTTGGATTTATAAAATAAAATTACTTCTTTTGTTTGTGCTGCTCCAATCACTTCATTCTTACAATTCTACTTCAGTTAATGCACTGGATGTTTTCATCCAGGTCATCAGCCAGCATGACAGTAGCAGCACACTGACAACATACAGCAGCAGGGGAATACTGAGTATCAATAGAAGAAAATTTTCCTAAATTCAGGATACATGGCAGCAGAGAAGCTAAATAAAGTTATTTGAGCCAGTACTTGCATGGGTGCTTGACAAAGCAGACACTGAATTGGTGTCTAAAGAGAGCACAGAATATCAAGCATTGAGTAGACAAAGCCAGAAGTAGCCTAGACAAAGCAAGAGCAAATAGAGCAATGGGAAAAGTATAGTCTTGACAAAAATTCTTAGTAATACAAAAACTGTGTTAACAATATTCAGATTTTTAGCCAAAAATTCTTCATGATGCAATATAAAAAGGTCCGTGATGGTGCAGTGATCAATGAAGATTATACTAATGCCAGCAGAGAGATTACTGCCTGTAAAGTAGACTGGTATGTATCCACTAAGAATTTCACCAACATCTAATACCACTATTTATATCCAATCTGAATTTGGCAAGGCAGCTCATGTGTACTCTGTGTAATATACTATAACTACACTGTATCAACGCTTTCTTGAGTACTGTGCTATTTATCCAGACACTGCATACTTATACCTAATCCTTTATATTTTCAGGGAAGCACTTGCTAAAATTGTAAACTTTCTTTATCTAAGTCCTTTAATAAGGCAGAAAAAGACTTGGCCACCATGTGAACGTTTAGGTCACTATTTTAGATGTAGTCAGGTTTTGTTTGTGAAATGCTATTGACCTATAATCAATAATTTTTAAATCTTCAAGATCTGCTCAGCAGCTACCTCTAATCCAGAAGAAAACTGGACTGAGTCATATTTTTAATCTATTTTCCGTATCATTCATCTGCCTGGATGCATTGTTGGGCATGATTTTTTCTTCAAGAAACTATAACAATATGTTCTCTTACACAGCTTCACAGTAAAAAAAAATATATTTCAATGAAAAAATATGTTGACAAGTCTATCAGATTCTGAAAAGAGTAAGGGAGAACAAAATAATGTTACTTCTAGGGGAGAAAAATCCTTAAATCCCCTGAGGAAGCTGCTTCATACAGCAAGTACAAAATAACACTAAAAGAAGCACACAAATGCTGACATAATCTATGAGCAAAAAAAAAACCCCAAAGCCTCTATAGTTTCCTGAACTTAAGCAAACTTGCAGTAATATTTTGTCTGTGTTACCAAAGTCTTATTTTGGTGTTCGTCTCTCTGTTCCTTTTTAAAGGATTTGTCCCTTGACCTGCTGCTGGGTGTGGGAAATGGGTACACAGGAAAAGGTATGAATGAACAGGAGAAATGGGATGAGCAAAGATGAACACATGTAGTAGAAAATCTGCAGCTGCTGGGCAGTAGGAGTTTCATGTGAGCAAACAAAAAATGCAGAGATAGAAGGTGAAAAAAAGCACTGAGTAAATTGTAAGTATCTAAAATATCATTTGTGATCTCTAAGTACAATTTTGCCAAATTTAAGATGAAGTGGAGAAGCCAAATTCTGAGAGCAGTACAATTAAATGTTCTGTTACGGATCTTAAAACAAGTTACACCTATAGTTCTATTTACTTAATATAAAGGCTCTTTTCAGTTTTGATTTTGATTTTTCATATTTATCTGCCACTATAATAATCTATTCAGGAACTAGCTGAACAAACTTGCAAGAAGATTTTTAAAAACAGAGCACACTATTAAAATTCGAAGTTAAAAAGGAAATCGTCATGGATTTCTTTTGCCCCCTGTTTACATATGAGGGGAACTTTCAGGTCAACTGGAGAGCTGCATCAAAATATATTGGGGGCTTGTATTTCTGTGTGCATATGTCCTGCTTGCTGTTTTGATGCTGCATGGTTAATCTTCTTGCTGAGCCCTGGAAAGGACATATGTGTGACAGTGGCTGCAGACACAACCTGCCATCCCCAGAGCAGTGAACCTGGCAGTGTAGAGTTTTGAAAAGTAAATGAAACAAGCTTAAATGTTTTTCTATTTCATCCCATTAATGGGTTTAAACATAATCTAGATACAGATTTATTTATATGTGCCTTTTATAATTGCTGAATTTGAAAAGTACATGTAAAACCAGAAACAATTAGGAAAGTCTAAAAGCATGTGTCTTTAAGAGTCATCAAAGTCACAAACTGCATAATGCTGCTGAGGAAAATAATTACCAACACATGTATGGATGTTGTGGTTTAACCCCAGCCAGCAACTAAGTTCCACACAGCTGCTCAATCATTCCCTCACAGTGGAATGGGAAAGAGAATTGGAAGGGTAAAAGTGAGAGAACTCATGGGTTAAGATAAAGACAGTTTACTAGGTAAAGCAAAAGTCTCACACACAAGCAAAGAAAACCAAGGAATCCATTTACTACTTCCCATGGGCAGGCAGGTGTTCAGCCATCCCTAGGAAATCAAGGCTTCATCACATGTATTTGGGAAGTAAAAAAGCTGTCTCTCAAAATGTCCCCTCCTTTCCTATTCTTCCCCCAGCTTTAAATACTGAGGATGACACTGGAATGTCCCTTTGGTCAGTTGGGGTCAGCTGCTCCAGCTGTGGCCCTTCCCAACTCCTTGGGCACCTCCAACCTCCCCGCAGAAGATGTCTTGACTTTGTGTAAGAGCTGCTTAGCAAAACCAAAAACATCTCTGTTGTGTTATCAACCCTGCTTTCAGCACAAATCCAAAACACAGCCCTATACCAACCACTGTAACGAAAATTAACTTTACCCCACCCAAACCCACCACAATAGATGAGGGGAAAATTGGTAGTTTGTTCTGCTGAATATGTATCCTTTTCCTTTTGTACTTCTACTGTGTAGTATATTTAGTTTATTTTTTGTACATGGAAAATAGACAAGCTCATAATAAAAACTGAGACAAAGATAAAACTCTTACTTAAGTTTTGAAGTATACATTTTTGTCTCCTAACCATCACCACTGCACAGAAGAAGAAATACTAACTTAGGAATTGAGGAACTACTCAGAAAATATTAACTACTCCCACTTCAATGTTCTTTTAAGTTAGTGTGTTCTTTCTTCCAGGTTTTGGGGAATGTAATCAGAGGAATAAAGTGGTTGAAAGAGTTCAGTGTTTGATCATCTGTTTGAAAAAAGCTTAAACATGTTTTCATGCTGGTTGTATCAACTGTTTTGGTTTGGGGTTGGTTTGTTTGTTTGTCTGGGTTTTTAATAAGTTGTCTATTATAGATGGGCCCAGATCCAAATGACACCACCTCTGCTCCATCCTGAATTGTGTGTATCAGGTTGCAGATACCAATCTGAATGTCATGAGCTAGAGCAGGGTGGAGTGGAGCTTGTCTTGAGATATGATTCCCTCATTCTTTGAACTTGGAATTGTCGTGAATTTGACAGGTACAAGCTAACTAATTTTTGCCTAGTCCTTAAATAAATTGGAAGCTGAAGGCTGTCCTGTTAGAAGGAGTGGCTGTCCTTTTATGTCACTGAAACTGTTGTAAGATGGTCCTTAGCTGCCTGTGGCTTTCTAAATTTGAGTTTCTTTTGTTGCTGATGTTATTCACTGGGAAAGAATCTGGCCCGGTTTCCAGTGAGAGAGGGTATGAAATGTTAAAAAATAGAAGTGATAGCTGGATTTTAAAGGGACTAAAAAAACCCCCAAAGGGTTCAGAATTTACAGGAAAGCCAAAGGCCTTCTTCCCCATTCAGCAACAACCAAATAATCTGTTAATTTCCTATCTAAATAATTAGATTCTATCATGTGGCAGTTAAAAGAAGCACATAATAAACCAAGTATTTTCTTAAATAATGGCAGTCTACACAGCTGTTTTTAAATGCACATCATTCACTTGCTGCTCCCTTCCCCCATCTACTTGGCTTCTTGTTTCAACAGAAGACATCTGGCATACAAGTTATTCAAGTTCAGAAACTAGTTACTGAAATCTAATTAATGAATGAGTGCTAGTGGGTTTAGACCATAACAAGTTCCCTAATTTATTTTTACAAGCAGTTGGAGTAATCCACAGATGTTCATGACAGATGTCAAGCACAAGGATTGCTGTAACTAGCAGCTTTTGAGTAACAAATGGTAAGTCAGGAAAACTGACACTAAGTAGAATACCTGCAAGATATTTATATGTTGTAGAATTTTGAAGCCACTGAGTTCTGGTACCAGAAAATTTTGTAAAATATTTGTGTCTCGATGGGACATGTCTTGTACATATCTGTACTTGAGAATTAGGCCTCTATGAAACTGTTTTGGGAAAGAAATGAAATAGAGTTTGATATTGTTTTAATCTTATATTAATTGAAGGTCAGTCACTGTGAGGAAAACAGGTTCATATATCACTTGTGATTGGCAAGCAATTAACTTCTGGTAAATGAATTGCATAGGCAATGGAGTTCAGTTGGTCTTGACAGGTAAAAGCATTTTTTCATTAGAGTAACATTAATAAATTATTGAAACTTGCCTAAAAATTCAGGCTTGTACTTAATATTAGATCTACTTAGACATTCCATCCTGCAACAAAGTCCAATATATTAACATTTAAAATTTCTGAATCAGAGCAAACAAGACATCTCCAGATTTCCAGTAGAATGAAAGTACTGATTTTTGTTTAGAATAGCTGAAGAGTTTTAATGATTTTTTCCCAGAATTTAGTAAGGTGAAATGGACTGATAACTTAATATCACAAAACCCATAAAATACAAGAATATATAGACTAAATTTTACTAATAGTATTACATAGTTGAAAGAAAATAATAACTGATAGTTTTTTCCCCCCTTTTCTTTCAAATTGACATTTTAAATGGTTTGTTTCCAAGTGCTTATTTCTGCATCTCAGTATAGTGTAGTCACATTAAGTAAACTTGGGAATTAATATATTTGAGCAAATGCATCTGTTTTGTTCTAAGGAAAACATTTACTTTAGGTAATTCAAAATACCTTAATGTGATAAAATCCTAATACAAGCAAAGTAGTTTGTAGTTATTACATGCTATCTTGATGAAGGTAAACAGGTAGGAACATAAGATTATTTTAACCATCAAACACATATAATGAGATATTGCTCCAACTAAATGAAACAAACCTCTTTTCCTTTCTCCCTCTGCCCTAATTTTTCCTTAGTGAAGACAAAATCCAACAAGGAATGATTTGGATTCAGTTGCTATCACTTATGCTAGGGATTTGGCTCTTAGTAAGATATCCCAGGAGAAGCTCAGCTGCCCAAGAACGTAAAATGCTGAAATGTCACTGCAAATTGTTGAATTATGTTAGTTCAGTCTTAACAGAGAATATTTTAGCCCAGTGACAGTTTCTTCTGCAACTGTGCCTGTCCTCTTAACAACTGCCTGAAAGCAGATACTTTGCAGATTGGAAACCTGGAGATTTTCTGTCCTGGGGCAGTTTTGTTCTTACAATTCTTGTTTTTACGAATTAATGGAGGCCATTAATGATACTGTTTCATGGAAATGTCCTCTATCTTAATCAGCATACAATAATTATTTTGTAAAAACAATAAGTAAACTTTCACATCCTGGTCAAATTCCAGTTTAGATAACAGGACCCTGCTTACAAAGTTCCTACAGTTACAGATGGATAGTAACTGCCTATTACCCTACTCTGTGGTATTGCGTGGCATAGTTAAGCGGCTGTTGGATTTTGTCTGATGTAGATATATTAAGTGAATCCCCCATGGTTTTGTTGTTTTGGTTTTTTTAACAAAACATGTTGGGAATAGTAGAAGTTGCAGAAGTGTCAACCATTATTCTTTTTTTTCCTGTTAAGTCTAATTCCTGTAGTGATATACATGAAAACTGGTTTTTAAAAAATAGTACAGAAATGCAATTTTACTGCTAACCTTGTTCTTAGGCCACTTAAATACACGGATCTCTAAGATATCTGATATTAAATTTACCATAGGATAGGATCAATCCATTTTTTACAAATAAAGAAAGTGATATTCTACGAATAAAAACATGACAGTTAAAATGAAAGACAGCTTATTACTCTTTATCATATGCCAAGGTGGCATATTAGATTGCTTGTTCTCCATTTCTGCAATTTAAAGATTAGGGTGGATTTTTGGTATCTACTGAATTTGACGTATCAGATTGATAAAAACAGCAGAGCAGAGAACATCCAATACAGGAATCAGATTCACCACAAATCAAATCTGAAGTGTGAGCTTATTCCAAATTCAGAAGGTCCTTGTAGCAGTGAGGATTCTGTCAGCTATGTAAGCATGACCTCATTCTATGGCTGCAGAGAAAATACAATTAAGTATAATTCTTTCGTTCTTGGATAATAGCATTTATTGTCATTCTCTCTCTGCACCTCCTTTCCAAAAACCTAAGCATTTTTATAGTTCATATATTCCGGAGATGTTTAGCATAGCAGGTATAATGAGCAAATTTTATTTCTGTTCTGCAATATATCTGGAGTACCTCATTAAAGTACAGG
Source organism: Eopsaltria australis (assembly GCA_034509425.1). NCBI lineage: Eukaryota > Metazoa > Chordata > Aves > Passeriformes > Petroicidae > Eopsaltria > Eopsaltria australis. The sequence continues at coordinate 793,803 of JAVTVJ010000494.1, forward strand.
TACTATAAATGAAGGCTAGTAATATGCTGCTTTAAAATGCATTTAAACAAGAATTTGAAAATTTGCAACTATTAACCTTCAGTGGTAATGTTATAAACTCCTTTGGTAGTTTACTGATGGGTAGGTGAACCAAAGTACTGATCTGTCAAGTGACTTCTTTAGGATTCATTAATGGTAAGGCTGGAATAAGTGTGACCTGTTTAGTTAAAAATGCAATCCTATTGATATCAGCAGAATTTTTGCTATTGTCTTCAGTGGGGCAAAAAGTGCCTTAATGATCTAGATTTCTGCTGCTTCTAACTATTTTTTTCCTGTTTAAAATAATGCTCAAATAGAACCCTGCATAGAGGGAATTAAGGCATTATTTTAATATAGACATAATAAATCTGTACTATTTGGAATTAAAAAATGAATGTGTGAAATAACTAACATTACTGCAGTGATACCAACCTGTTTCTTCAGTTAACTATGAAATCAATAGCTATATGGAACAGAAGATCAATATCCTGCAAGTATAGAAGCCAGATAAGGAGTTTCTTAATGGAGATAAAACACCAACATTCACTATGCATTTGACTTAAATCTAGAGATGGGTGGAGAAGAAGAGACTCCTTCTGTGAGTTACTCTGCACACATTTCTTTTTATAAAACTTCTCCCTCTTCTTCTTTTTTTTTTTTTTCTTAAGAAATTAAATTTCTACTTCAGAAATCACATTCTGGCAGAGTGGAAGAGTTATCTTCTGTAGGAACACAAAGTCTAAGATCATGGACAAAGTATTATTAACAGGAGACAGAGACATTCCAGGAAGCCAAGTTAAACATCTTAAATCAGCATTAAGGTAAATCGATTAAAAAAATAGGGAGGGATAGCTAACACTCTTTAGTTTCTGCAGTGGTTAAATGAAACCTAAGACTAGCAATGGATTAGGGAAGGCTCCTTAGGAAGAGGGTTACAGCATGGAGGGACTGGATCAACTTTTATGAAAATGGCTTCTGCAGGAACTAGATGAGAGCTATTTTCATCTCTCCTTTCTGAAGGAAGCAAAAACCTATGATAGTTTGGGGCTTTGATTACATATATTTATAGTCCGAAGTGAAGTTCTGAATAATGATAAAAACTATACCTTAAGCTCCTGGAAAGATAACTTATTTCAAGTTTACTGCAGCAGGCATTAATTTTTTATGCACACTTATTCCTCAGGCCTTTTCCTACAGTATTTATTACTGTATATACAACATGTTACTGTAAGTAATAACAAGTCTTTAAAACTGGCAAAGTTAAACATGTCTTTCTTGCCACACCAGTACGCTCTTCAAAAGTTTAGCTGCAAATTGTTCTTGCAAATCAAAACCTATTTTTTTAACTATAAAGACATTTTGAATGTAGAAGAAAGGAAATCACAATTTGCTGAGTAGACGTAGGCTGTATATAATCAGAAACATTATAAGGGACTGACATTTCCTTGTTTTATGGCTCCACTCTGGTAATATTACTATTCTAATGTGATTTATAAAAAAGCAAAAACATAGTAAAGTATTTTTACTTTAAGAAGGCAACACTGAAGAAAACTAAAATGGAAAATCTGTTGTGAAAGTATTCAGTGAAGACCAAACACTTTAGCCAAACAGCACAGAATACATGCTGTATGTTCATGCGACTCCAAGTAAAAACAAGCCAAGTGTAGACATAAGGAGAGGCAAAGAAATGGAAAAAAACCCAGCTCAAACCAACAGCATATATAATAGGTGATTACAGTGTTGCTTGAAAAAATTGTGTGAAAATACAAAAAAAAAGGACACAAATACTTGAAAGAGCCTCTATTACAGTGATTATAATTTTCTAATCAAAAATCCCTCTTCTTTACAGTGTTAACTGTGGTAGTGAGAAATCTGCCAGTGCCCAAATTAGTCTGGTATTTTCATGGTGTCAAATACTGTAATATGTACAACTGGCAAAGAACAACATAGTTTCATGTATCAAGTGCCAGCAGCAACACCCCTCTAGCAGTGCAGTTTAATGGAAGCTATCAGACTAGAGCACACTGAAAACCTCTCTCTTCCTCTTTTTTTGGCAACTTTAAAAATATAAAGACACAGTCATTACACTGGAATTTACATGACCTATTTTTCCAAACGTATGATTAACACATTACCAGCATCACACCCTTAAAGAAAAATGACTTTGTTTCTGATACTTGTCCAGACACTGAACACATGAAGTAAGGAAACAGTTCCTGGTACATGCATGAAACTGTCACTTGACACCACATGCACACACAAATTCCGATCAAGGCAAATTTTCCTCCAGATTTTTCGACACATACAATAGCAGTGAATTGAATAATTATTTATTTTGCTTTTGTGAGTCATGGGAAGAAACATTAAGGCTTATGAGCACATCCTCTGTATGACTATGTATAGGCTTTATGTCTTGTATTAGAAGTGTAAATATTTGTCCTTGTTTATTTAAATATTGCACACTATATAGCTGCAAGATAAGTACTGAAATGGCAAAGTCACAGGCAAACTAGTAATGCCAAAATCAATTTATTTCCTAAAACATTAAATGTTTTGAATACGAATTTCAAATTTTCTTACATTACTTTTATTGAGGAATATATACATTGAGAAATCCTATATAAAAAAAACCTAATTTGCCTTTTGGTTGCTGTGCTACCAAATAGCCAGCACTTTGGGACTGGGATCCCTACAAGCTCTAGACAAATTACCCCAAGCAGCCTTCTGCAGTTTTCACAAGACAACTATGGTGAGCTACCCTTGGGTACATAGGTCACCCTAAAACCAGCTATTATTTTTGCACTTGCTTATTCATTATTGGCATTAAAATTAGAAGTTACACCTATAGTGAAACAGTTGGATCCTGGCGGCAGAAGGAGGCTCTCCAGGCCGTTAAGGAACTAGAAGTGGGAGTACCTGTGATTAAGACACAAAGCTTCCTGTGACTTCTTGGTCTCTCTTGTGAAGCATCTAAGATTAGGCGCTAAATAAGTAGACCTTTAGTAGTCTGCTGAAGGCCACATCTTCCATGTTTCCCCTCTTTGAAGGAAAATGAAGGGCAAATGAGGCTCAGGGATGCCTGTCCTTCGAATGGGATGAATCACACCATGAGGGGTCTGCGGGTTGGGAGGCAACCTTACTCCCTTGTGGAGGAACAGGCATAAGTATGTAAACGTGTTTTGCCTCAAACATTCTGACTGTTGTGACAGGAAAGTTGTGACTGTAAAAGAGGGTCCTGTGGAGGTGGGGCAGTGCTGTACGGAGCCAACTTTCTTTTCTGCCTTGAGACTCCTGCTCAGTGTGCCTGCATCAAGAGAGTGGTTGAGTCCCCCACTACAGGGCACCTCGCTATAAGGGGCTCCAGGATCACCACAGGCCTAATTTCCTGGAGGGCTTTAAAGGGCTTAGGTTTGCATGCATGAATGAAATAGTGCAAAATTCTGTTTTACATAAGACACGTGCACCAGATAAATTGTAAAAGAAAGTGGATTGGTCTGTGTCTCCCTCCTCTCTTACCCCCGATCCAGACAACTAGGGAACCTGAAATGTTGTTGGGAGCATATTAAATTGCAAGCTTGTTAGCCAAGACTTCTGAGACCTTAAGTTTGTTGTGGGAGTTGGGAGCTTGTTGAAGTTTGTTGTAAAAGCTAAGGGCTTGTTAGCCAACGCTTTTGAGACTAAATAGTGGGCTATTTGCTGGAGTTAAGATGATTATACAATAAGACATAAGAATTCCCTGACACACGGATTGGTGTATTTGTTCAGTGTGATGAGAAGCTATAAAGAACATCAAGCACCCTATCAAGTGGGTCATGACATCCCGTCGAGAGGGAGAATGCTTCTCCCCTTTCACAGGAGTGTCCTGTTTCTGTTCCCTAGGAAGAACACAGCGGGACACCTCCAGCAAATGTCCTCCTGAGGCATTGTGCCCTGATGGGAGGTGGCTGCATGCAGGTGGCAGGGAGGTCTCTGAAGACAATGGGGCACAGGAATACATCTCCTGAGAACTGGATTTACAAGCATGAAGTAATGGAGACCCTGCCTATTATCTTGCTGGGACAGGCAGGGAGACAAGAGCTGACAAGGATGCCTATGGCAATGTAATGAAGTCCTATTCTCAGACATCAGTAATGGGTAAACTTCATATAATTTTCCAACGATATTTTAAAGCCCATTTGGTGACCATAAATTTCTCAGATCAACGAACTTCAATAAAACTACAGAAAAGTTCTCCCGGTAGAACCTTCTCATGTTGAGCATTGTTTGGCCTTTTTTTGTTGTTGTTGTTGTGTTTCTTTGTTTGTTTGGGTTTTTATTTGTTTGTTTTAAAAATAATTTTATTTTAAGAGCTCTGCCCCTAAAACCCTTTTGCACCTTGGCATCAAGGTGTTGATAAATTCAAAACTCTTGTTCACTTAGTTTCTTTCATCGTGACTTCACAGCAGTTTTCATTTAAGGCTACTTATCATCATCTCAGTCCATCAAGAACACATTTTTTTCTTTCATTTTTCCATAACCTTTCACTGTCCATCTCCATCAAGTGCAAATAACGAAGCCATCTCCTCCTAATCAGTAGCTCCTCCATTGTGTTGCAGGTCTTAACTTCCACAGCAATCACTGATGCCAGATCCCACCAGACACTCCTCAGCTTCCTTGAAAGCTCTCGATCTCGTCCACCGTTTACATGCCATTTCCCCTTCAGTAACAGCTTGCAGACACACCATAATTCCAGACTGTGGGACCTGTCTCTCCTCAACGTTAAAAATTGCTTAGTAAAACTGGGCAGCAGCAGCAGAAACGAAGCACTCGTGTTTTTTGTAACAAGTGTCTCACCTGTCACTACACAGCTGAGAGATGTCACCCTGGTAGCTGTCGGCGATTCCCCGCCACTGCTGACCTCATCTCCGTACACTCCCCATCAGCTCGGCTCCCACCGCGCAGCTCTGCCCCCGCTCCCACGCCGGCTTCCCAGTCGGCTTCCAGGGCGGAGCTGCCCTCAGCCCTCAGCCCTCAGCCGGCCGGGGCGGGACCGCGGGCGGGCAGGGGCAGGGGCGGGGCGGTACCGCCTCCCGGGCTGCACCTCCCCGGGCGGCCGGGGAGCGGCGCTGTGTCCCCGCGGCGCCCGCCCCGCCCGAGCCTCCCGTTCCCGCGCCCGCAGCCCCGCGCCCGCCGCCGGCGGCAGCGAGCGAGCCGAGCCGAGCCGAGCCGAGCCGAGCGAGGTAACGGCCGGCGGGGTCTGGCGGCGGGGCCGGGGAGGAGCTTCGCCCTCCCCCCGCTCCCGATAGGGCGCGGAGCTGTTCGCCGCGGTCTCTCGGGGGCGGGAAGCGGGCGGCCCCCGCGACGCGTCCCGTATGGCGGCGGGCCCGGGGGGCCCGTCCCTGGCGTCACTGCAGAGGAGTTGCCTGCGGGTGGGAGGGGAGGTGGCGGGGCGGGGACGGTGCAGCTTGACCGCCCGCCCGCCGTCGGGCTGTGGGCGCGGGTCGTCGCTGGCGAGAAGCGGCCGGGGCAGTGCGGTCGCGGACGGGCCCCTCCGCCGCCGGGCTGGGGCCGCTGCTCGGGCCTGCTCTCCCCGGGGCCTTCCTGTGGCCTCGGCGTTGCCCGCCGCTGTGGTGAGCGCCGCGGTGCCGGCGGCCTGTCCCCTCCGCCCGCCTGCCCCCTCCGCCCGCGGCGTCTCGTCGCCCGTCACCGAATTGCCCGGCCTTGTGCAGAAATCCCAGCTCCTGCCCTGGCGGCAGCTGTGGCCGCTGAAGGAAGGGTCAGGGCTAGCGAGTCGGTGGAAAGGCTTCGGCCGCCTGCCCCGCAGCAAACAGTGCGGAGTGCTCGTGAATTTCATTCCGCGAAGAACAGGGCCGCGCGAGATCAAGTCACTCCGTTCAAAATGAAATCAAAAGATTCTAGGTACTCTAGGGGCTTGTTCGTTCTGAACAGTCGAGAACCTCTGAAACGTGTTTATCGTCAGGTTGTTTGTGACCTTCGTAGCATAGTATGTCTCCGTGCTTTAGACAGTTTTGCTGATCCCGTACCATAAGGTCACTAGGGTTTTAGAGCAGCCTGACTTCAAATACGAGAAAAAAAGTACGTATTTACCAGTACTTTTCTTAACTCCTGTACTGAAAGACTAAGGACGGTGTGATTAAGAGATACTTAAATGCTATTTTATACAGTGCCTTGACAAAATTTAGTCTGCATCTTAGTCTTGCAGTGGAACCTTACAGTGAAAAGTTGTGAGTAACTCATATAGAATTTAAGCAAAAGAACTCTGAAAGGAGTAAAAGTTTTAGATAACTCGTCATTAGTTGTGATTTGAGAGCCAAAGGCTGAAATATAAACAGAGAAAATTATAGAAAGGCAGAAAAAGTTAAGTATGGTATATGCTTGTAAGGTTGAAAGTTTTAACCTTCATTCTTCCCGGCACAGTCACCCTGACTAGGACGGGGCTTGCTTGTGTCACGTGGTTGCAGCGCTTCTTTGCAGTTTGGGCTCCTGAAGACTCTAAAGAACTGGTGAGGGAAATGTAACAGCATCAAAGCACATCTTAAAATCTTGTATTTCATTTTTCAGTAGGCTTTTTCTTACTGTCTTTCGGTTTTTCTTTTATTTTAGCTGTGGAGTTTCCCTCTATTTCTTGTTGCCTTGTTTACACTTCAAAAAAAAAAAAACCCTTCCTCTCTTGCATTAACGTTAATACATTTCATCTGGAGAAGCCACTGATACAGAGAGAATATAAAAATGTTACATTAGGGACTTTGGGGGGTTGTAAGTTTGAGGTGTAGTAGGTTTGAGGTGTTGCGCAGTCTCTTGTTTTTCACTCCTCCCTGTGAACTGATCTGTAATCTATGCTAGGTGGCTGATATAGTAAAATTATTATTTCAGGAATATTTATAGAGCTAAATTCACATGCAGAAGAACTCCATTAAAAATAATAATCCTTGAATTTTAAGAAGTTGCTGCCTTAGTTTTTCTCACAGAGGTTCTGCTACTATAAAAATGGCAGTGGGGCATTAATTAGCTGTCAGTTGCACTGCCTGTCAGAACTGAGTAAGACTGAGTTTTGAATAGTCTCTGGAAGCATAATGTGGGCAAGTTGCAGCTCCAGGACTGCTAGAGTTCTTTTCTTTTTCCAAATACCTCTCTGTGATTTATGGTGTGGAGTAGGAATAAAATCTTAAGCAGTAGTACTGATGTCAGGTGTGGAATTGCAGAAGCAGCAACATTACCACAAGTTTTATCTTTGTCTCAGCCTGCTGCACTGCTCTGGAGTCTGGGCATAGGTCACAGTAACACAGGTGGACTGTGTGGAGTCTGCGCTGTGAACAGTGCAGGTAGCCCAAGAGCTCTGCATCCTGGAAGGTCTCCCCTCAAAGCCGAATTTGCCGTGAGAAACCCTTTCTTCATCATGCTTTAGAGGGCTGTTAGCTGTATGGGAGAAGGACGTCAGAGGGAAGCTATAAAAGGATCAATTATCTTTAAACTCCCCTAGAGGTGGAAAGACATTTTACAGATATTCTTTCTGAAAAAAAGCACGAACTCAAATAAAACCCAAGCAATAACCATCTCCGCCTAAACAAGGAGAACAACTGGTTGTTTATTTTTTTTCTAGTTTGTCATAGTGCATATCTGCACTCTTCTTAACACTAAGGCCATTTGCATTGTTTTTGCCAAAATCCAAGACTTGTCCTTCAGTGCATAGCAAAAGAAAGGTGACTACAAAAGTAGCTCCTTTCAAGCAGACCTGGTGGTGGAGAACACACTCACTGGTGGCTTTCCTCCTCCCACATCACTGATTTAATCATGTACATCCAGCAGATTTGCTTGTCCCTTTCTGGGAGCTCTCTGGAAGGGCTCTTAGCAAGAGCAGCTTTGTGGCTTGAAAGGAAACTGCACAATGTGGAGTTTGACAGCTTCTGTCACCTGTGAAACACTAACTGGCTGCCACTGCAGGTTGACTTCTCCTTGTAATTTGGCATGTGCAAAAGAGCTTTTGAGTCCTTCATAGCAAAAAGGGCTCTGTTCTTACTGCAAGTTGTGTTTGCTTCATAAGCGTCTACTTCAGATGAGTCTGTGCTGGTTTTGTACTCTTGAACTATGTGTGTAGTTGGATGAAGTTTTTGTTTTGTACTCAAAGGAATACTTATTTTTTTGCAGCAGCTTCTAAAGAATCTGTATGACCTGAGCCAGACTTAAAAAAATCACAAAGGTGGAAAAAATTCTAGCAGAACAGATTGCATAAAGCAAATGCATGCAGGTTAGTTAGGAATGAGACATGTTTCTCAGTGTCTTGTACTTTGACAGAATTTGATGTGAAAAAGGAGGACCTTTGTTAAAACTGTTGAACTAGCATGAGACTTTAGAACGATTAGTGGGAATAACACAGAGTGGAAGAAGGAGAGAGTAGAAAAGATCCTTGAAGTGTTTCCAGAAGCACTGTCTTTAGCTGAGTATAGGTTTTCACATTCAGTGAGGAAGCGGCCTGTTCCCTTGCTGACTGCTGGCAGAAATGGATGAATGCAAAAAGTTCCCAAACCATCTCCTTTGCTACTCTTACACTTACTGAGAAAAATCTGCTGGAAGGCATTTCCTTTTTTTGTCTTTCCTTTTTTACCTTCGGTTTTTAGAGGAGGGACTCAAACACTGTCCAAAAAAGAAAAGCATCTTGTTTTATAAATATAGCTAGAAAGTATAATGAATTTGTCTCAGCTTGATTTCATTAGCTGCTTTTCCTCTTGTGCTTGTATTAAAATACTTAATCATTTTTCTCCATTCAGGAAACCTCAAAGTGAAAATGAACAAATGTGGAAATAACCTTTGTTAAAAGGTTGTTCTGTAAAACCATTGAAAGACTTTTCAGCTTTTCCTGGTATGGCTTTTCTGAAGCCATTTTGTTGAGGTGAATAACTTTCTATGTCTGCAACATGTCCTTTATTTTGTAAATTTGGATTCTCATTATCAAGGTCTTGCTTAAGTGAAGTGCTTAGTATGTTTTGATGACAGTTTTTAATGCTTTGGAGCAATGGAATGAGATTAGATGTAAAGTGTGAGATGGATATCTCCATTTCTTGTGAAGAGTATTTGAGCCATCGACTTGTCGTGTTGGGAGTGTGACAGAATAGTTGCTCCAAATTCTTTACCTAATTTAAGTGTACATGTTCAGTTTGCTTTTGGTGGTTTTTTGCATGTTTGGGGTTTTTTTGTTTGGTTGTTTTTTTTGTTTTGTTAATTGTTTTTTTTTTTTAAATTTTGTTTGGTGATGTTATTGGTGTTTGGGTTTTATTTTTTAAGTTTGTTTGGAAGCACAAGACTTGCAGGGAGTGAGCTTTAGGCTAATATGTACGCTGGAATTAAGTCAGAGTTTGAGTAGACCTAACATCTTTGGTATGTACACAATGGATTAGGAGTTGGCAGATGTTTTGATGAACGGAAGTGCAGTTCTTTAGCATCAGTAGGACATTACAAATAAGTGGTGTAAGTAACATAATCTTATTTTGATGTACCAGGTTTGATTTGCCCTATTTCCCACATGATGGAATGAATCTAGTCTTCACCAGCATGGATGCGTAGACCTTTTCAAGATGGTTAAGAACTGTGGTGAAGAACCAAGTGGAATGACAAGTGAGGAAGCTAATGTTTATTTCTAACTAATTCTTCTTCTATTTATTTGTTATTTCTTTACCTGATGTAAGTCAGCTTTTTTAGATAAGAAATCATCTAAAAACTGAAATCAGGTAGGTATTCTTATCCTTAGGAAACTTACAGTTGAGCTCAGCTTGACATGTTGGGTATTTATTTAAGATGTTAGCTGTTCTTAATCTACTCAAACCGTTCAAGTGTATTGCTCAGTGTTAAAACTTTGCTTGAAGTGAGCAAAATACAAATTTTAATTTGTATTCTGATAATTCTTTGTCAGGAGGAAGCATCCACTTCTGCTGACATCTGATTTGTATGTTAGAAAGTATGGTTTCCTGATAGAAGAGTGTAATATAGTTTTTAACGGCAGATCTTTATTAAATGTGCCATCAGTGGTGGTTTTGGAAAGATGAGAAAGGACCCACTGTGGGGCAACTCAGTGAAGCTAAAAATGTAAGTTCTGCGCTATTGCTATTTTATATGTATTACAAATAGAGATTTTTTTTTTTCCAGTGCCAGCATGTAAGTATATATGTGCATGTGTTTATTTGGTTTTTTTTGAAAGCCAGAAGATTCACATGGACATCAGGTGATAAATATTTTATGTAGTTTGAAATTAGAAAATTGTTCAAAAACCCCAAAAGCAAACCAAACTAAAAAGCTGTCACCACCACATCCCAACCAAAACCAAATTAACCTCTTCTATATATATGGAGTTAACTACCTTAAAGTATTCAGAGAAATTTAAAAATATATACAAATTGGGCAGCTTTGTTCATATTGCTTGGCTCTCGCGTTGCGTCCAAGGCTGGAGATTTCTTCTCTCCTTAAAAAGTGAAGTAATACCGATAAATTATTTGCCATTTGAACTTGGTCACAGTTAAACCAGAAGTGTCTTATGCTGCTTATTGCTTTTAGTAAACATTCAGTAGTGGTTAGAATACTTCTCTGGTCTGTTTGCTTAAAAAATAAGGTTTTGTAATGACTTCAAAAAACTATATTTATTGCTGATGGCTTCCTAGTGCAATCTCTTTGATTTAATGAGTTTTGTGAATACTTCTGGTATCAACTATAACTCAATTACAAAGTAGTTTGGTATTTTTCTTCCTCTGTTCTGTGTGTTCTGCCTCCTCTTGAATATTACCTGTTTGCTTCTCTTCCTATATTTGAGATGTTATGTGCAGTAGGACTTGCAGTCAGAGCATGTTTTTCAGCAGCATGTCCTTACAGGATTGATCATTATAAGAGAGCTGGATTCAAACGCTGACAACACTTGAAGTGTTCTGCTTAAAGTCTATTGCTGCACAGTAATGTCAAGGTGCATGAATAACTTTCTCCCTTGCAGGATCTTTCCTTTGTCACTGAACCTCTTTTACTGAGGAACAGTCACATTTTTTAGCACTGTCAGCGTTTAAGTGAGGATAACCTTTTCTACTGGATTAATCAATTAGATACAGAAGTCTGGAAAACAAGATCTGCTGTAACTTTTTTTTTGATTGTTGCACGCTTCTTCATGACAGTAAAGAATGGTGTAAGGATGGCTAATCAAGAGAGGTGAACCAAAAAAAGTGTGATGAAGAAACCAGCTGCAATTGTCTCAGCTCAGTCTCGCTAACTAGCATTTTCCACTATGGTTTCTCCTTTATTTTTGGAAGTCTGCTTCTTCCTTTTCCTGTGTATTGTTTTCCTTGCCATGCATTTCAGGCTTCCTTGACCTCGTCATTGTTTCAGACATCCGTCTCATTTGTCTGTCTGAAGTCCATGTACGCATGGTAGAAACTCCTGGGATCCTAGACTTGTCTGTTTTGCTTTCATAAATTTCTGTGACTTGAGAACATAACAGTCAGCGTTCTGATAAATGTTCCATCTCGTGGTTGTTGGAAGAGATTGATAGAGGACAATATAGAAGTGCTGTTTGAATCTGGCACTAATCTTGTCATTTCTGTGCCAGTGATCCAGGGAGGGAAGGTCTAAGTGAAAATGCAAGTGATTTATCTGCACATGTTGAATTGATCATCACTGGCAAAAATACCTGTTTTATATAAAAACAGGTATTTCATGGCCTACTCAGTAATTGCTTTTGGTAAATAGTAGCTCTTTGCTGTGATTAACTCCAGATTTCTAAGCCTAAGATTTGCTAGTCTTCTGAATAGTTATTTGTAAGAAATATAAATTAGTTTATTCTGATCATCACAAGAGCTCAACACAGCCTTGATATTGATATAAAGAAAAAAAGGGAGACCATGCCATACTCCATGCTTGTATTTCAATTATTAATTGCTTTCCTTTTCTGTACAAGATTAATGCAGTAATTGCAGTTACCGTAGATTCTGTAATGTTTTAACTAGATGTAATCAAAGGCTTCATGGCTGAAGTGTGGGGGGTGGACAGAAGTTTCTTCTTGCTTTATGGTTTATACAGTTGTAAAATGTTTTTAACAATTAAAAAAAACTCCACACAGGCTGAGGCACTTCAGGATGTCACTTGGTTCAACCCAGCAATCAAGTGAAGCAGACGTGCTTGCAGCACGTTACTGGAGCCCTGAAGCAGCCTGGTTCAAGCAGGGCTGTTTAGTCAGATTTTGAGAATATGTGGGGTTGCAGACTCCACAACCTTTCTGCCAGTGTTTGAACACTGACGAACTCTTGTTCTTAAGCTATTGTGGGTGGAGGGAAGTCGTGAAAGACTTTCGGAAGATATGGTAACATCTGTTTTGTCTTCCAGTACTTTCATACGAGTAGTAGTTTCTGACTGTTAACAGAACGTAGATGTTCTGTAATGTTAACTGGTCATCAGTAGTAGAGGAATATTTGTGAGCTGACTGCCTGGCGTTGAAAACTTTATTTTTCTGGATTTCTCTTTTGAGCTACGTTTTATTTGTTCTCCCTTGCAGATGCAGATTCAGTGTCTAGTTAACTGGAAAATAAAGCTGTTCTAGCTGTCAGTCATTAGAAAAGAAGAAAGGCAGACATCTAGAAAATGCTTTCCTGTATGCTTATATTTTTTTTGATCTTTTAGCTGTCTAAATATAAGACATGAAAATGTGATGGTGTATTTTATTAAATTTTCTCTGTTGTTTTTTGTATTCCAGGTCTGCTATTTCTGTGTGGTCTATCCCAGTTAGGAGAGCTTTTTTTGTGGTTTTAAAGCTTGGTGCTGTCAGCCCCATGTGAACAAACCAGAACAAAAAGCACGCTGGGTATTAGAAAACAAAATGCCACGGAAAAGGAAAACTGGTGGGAGTCCTTCTCAGAAGAATGGAAATTCTGACAGAACTGCTGTTGCTGTATCCCAAGGGGACCCAAACCACTTAGTGGCACAAGCAGTGCATTATGTCAATAAGGAAGAGCTCTTCAACAGCATGTCAGAGATGTTTTCTGACCTAGATCCTAGTGTGGTTTATATGGTTCTGTCTGAATGTGACTTTAAAGGTAAATAATACACAGCTGACATTACAGTTTTGTTTCATGTGCAGATAGCTCTTAATTAGTGCAACTCCAGGAAAGTTGGTGTGGGTGTTGAAATCATATTTGTGAGTTTAGCTTTTAATAAGTAGGTGAGTAATAATCTTTTGAAATTTTACAACCATGTAAGATTCTTCAGGTTTAACAATGTTTCTGTGAGGCTGGTAAATGGAGCAGTGTGCTCCATAAATGGAGGTACTGTTTAGAGTAGATTGGGTTCTGTGACACAGAGCAGGCAGTGGTGGAGTTGTGAGAAGAATCTGATTTTTCCAATTAGTTTCTGTGCCATGTCTGCAAGATGCCTAAGCTGTTTCTGCAGGAGGGGTATTTTATGTTCTAGATCACAATTTTTTGGTGGTATGCCGTATGTGGTCCTGGTAGCATGTGCTTTTCCTTAAATACTTGAACTGAGCTTTTGTTTTACTTCTTTTTGCATTGTCATCTTGTCATATCCACTGAGGATTAGTTTCTGCAGGATAAATTCTCTTTGCCGTGTTTAGTTCTCTGCAGCCTTGCTGGAACTGTGTTTCTTTGCCTGCATTCTGCCGACCTACATACCCACCTCTTCTGGCAGACTATTCTCATATTTATGCCTAGTCCCTCCCATTCTTTTGTGGTTTTAAAATTCTTCTATATGCAAGGTCTTTTCCTTATGATAAAAGTACTGCATGAGGTGGATAGCACCTCGTGATAAAATTACTGCAGGAGGATAGCAATGTCTGAGGAGTTACTTGTCAGGGGAATAAGCCATATATGGAGCATTTTGATCAATCTGTATTCATATGATCAGTTGTGATTAACTGAGATTATTATAAGAATATGTGCGAAGAAGGCAGATTTTGGCATTTTTTTATATGTATGAAAGTTAGGTAACCATTAAAAGGACTGTTTTTATTACCTAAATTGTGCAGAGTTTATAACTTAATAACAAATGTGAGAGTGCTATTATGATTGTTGTTCATTTTAAAACTGAATGTGATGGAATTACTGATTCATGCTTCAAACTCTTAAAAAGATTCACTTTTATCATAATAACAATTTTATCTAAAGCTTACTGGAGAATGCAGTAAACACATAGAGTTCATAGTGTTGTACTGTTAACAATAGCTTAAAAATGGAAAGGTTAGCATATTTGAGTACTAATACTGTACTGTTTTCATACAGTAGAGAAGCTGGACGGATGACAAAGATTTTGTTTAATGAGTACAGACAGAGTTGTACTTCAATTAACTTAAAGTTTTTGCTACGCTGTCTTTCATGAAAACAGAAGCTTAGCTTTAGGGTTCAGATGATGTTTGTGCCAGCTTTTAATTTTGTTCATGTTGATCACTGGCACCCTATGCTCCCTTTGGTGGCTTTACAAAGAATTAATGCAGATACTGGATTTTTCAGGCTATATTAGATAGGACATTTTAAAGTGGGCCATAGTGAACATACCTTGCGTACTTCTATCTCTTTCATCCTTCATAGAATTTTTATTTCATTTTACCCTATTTCACCTATATTAGATAGATCAGCAATAAGTATCCATTTAAACATCCAGTTCTGATATTTTTTTCCGGTTAAAATTGGTAATTTTTAGACTGTATTTCTGCAGTAATTTTTAAATTTATAAGGTTGTTATTTTTCAATATGTCTGTATTGGGTTCTGCCTTTACTTCTAATGTGAAATGGATCAAGGGAGTTTCAGAAGCTATTTTTAAAGATAAATTGGTGAACTGTCTTTTGGTTGTTTCTTTAGTTGTAATAAATGCTTCTTCAAGTAAAAAGATTGCATGCACATCAGCTTAGGTTTGTATAGTTGACCATGTTTATTCTGTTTATCTTATTCAACAGTAGAAAACGCTATGGATCATCTTCTAGAGCTGTCCACCCATGCCAAAGGAGTAGCATCTTCAAAAACCTTGGGTTTTGATTTTGCAGCATCATTACCTCTTGTTAATCAGCCAAGATCTATTGCAGATGAAAGAATGGGGGAAGGTATTGCAGCACATAGTAATTCTGGAGCAGCAATAGTAAAGGTCCTGTCACCTGATGTGCAGCTGACTGGAGAACTAGATTCCTTACTCGAAACTGCCTTTCAGAGTTACAGCTTGAGTGAGGAATTGCCTAATTCTGCAAACGACCAAATAGTACCTGAGCACCCTGTGGAACACGATGGTTTTACCGAATTTCCTGAGTGGGAAGAATCTGATTCGGTTTGCGATGTCCTACTTTTTCCACAGCAGGCAGAGACAAATAATGAGGTTTTAGAAAACTGCTGTTCCCAGCCACCAGTGAATCAGCTGAGCATCCAGACAAGCTCAATATCTGCATCAGACACTTTTGCACAGACCCTGGAAGATTCTGATCTGTTGGAAATGCATGTTCAACATGACGTTGCTTCAGAAGTATATAAACAATCAAATGGAGAAATATCATGTGAAAATTCTGATCAGACACAAGATACTGTTTTGGATCAAAGTAGTGTGACTGCTGCTCCTGGTGGGCCCTCCCAAAGACCTATGGAACTTGGAGTAGCTGTTACTGGAGATCCTAATTCAAGGTGCCTGGAACAACATGAAGATGCAGTGACTGCCTTTAGCAGCTACCAAAGTGCTTCTCTTCCAGAGGCGTATCTCTCTCCTGAAACATCCAGTTTCAAAACACAAAAACCTGCAGATACTCAGCAAACTCAGCAGAGTTATAATTTAAATTTTTCTACACCATCAGGTCAATCTCAACAGCACTGGAATCTCATGGCTCCTGTGTTTTATCCATCCGGTGGAAGTCACAGCTTTGTAATTCCTGTGGCTACCAGACCAGGGCAGTGGAGACCTGTTTCTGACTGTAGAACTTCGGAAAAAGGACTTTTTGTTTCCTCCCCAGTGATTTCAAATGCCTGGGATGGCGACCCTTCTCTGAAGGTATGGGGAAATCAAGATAGAAACTCAAAATTGAACCTCTCGCAAGTACAGCAACCACGTGTTTGTCACATGATGAGAAAAAAGATGCATCTTATAGGTCAAGTACTTGTCCTTCTCAGAGGTGTTCCAGGATCAGGAAAATCATATTTGGCAAGGTAGAACATTTATATTGTGAGCTTCTAAAAAAATTGCTTAATCGTGTACAGGATTTAGCACAGGCAGAGACAGTTTTCTGACACTTTTAAATAGGTTATGCGTAAACCCTAATTACCAGCTACACAGTACACACAGTGTAATGAGTAATAGTAATTGCTGAGAGCCAAGTTGCTTGCAGGTCCTTTCCAAGTGGAAATTGAAATAGGAATGATGAGCTTTAACTTTTATCACTGAACAAAGGAGTTTGTCAGCAGAGCATCGTTGCTGTAGTGTTAGGTCTGCTGTATTCTTTCTGTCCCAGTTTTTGAGTGTTTTCTTTGAATAACATTGATGGAAATATGCCAGCTATTTACAGGCAGAAATTCCCCTTTCACTGTGTGACTTTTTTTTGTATAAGTAGTATATGTGAAGCTTCTTGGGGGGAATTTTTTATTTCTTTTCTTGCACTCTGAAAGCCTAGATTGAACTTAGACTCCTTTGACTGACACCTGAAACATTTGATGCAATTAGGACAAGATATTTATCAGTGTGAAAGTATGTCACTACATGTAGATGGAAAAATACTTTCCTTGTTGTTTTGAAATGAGAGACTTGTACGGAGACTATATCAGCTGTCTTCCCTAGATAATCCTCAGCCTTTGGGAAAAAAAAGGAGGGAAATTATTGTAGATCATATTTACTTGGAGGTTGATTTTTTTTCTCCTCTTACCTAAATTTGCTGCTTCCATTCCAAATAATTTTGGTTTTGTGCAAGAGACTAAAAAAAAGTATGTATGATAGTAGATACTGGAGCTTGGGAGAAGGGAAAAAAGCTGTTTATTTCTTAATCTTTCACAGGAATTTGCTTGAGGATAACCCAGGTGGAATCATTCTTAGTACTGATGATTACTTTTACAAACATGGACAATACCATTATGATCCTGATTGCTTAGGGGAAGCACATGACTGGAACAGGAAGCGAGGTGAGATATAAATAAGGGATTAGCTTGCTCATTTACAGTTCAGTGCTTGTGTGCTAGTTAAAAACCTGCCTGTCTTGTAATGCCTGTGTTACGTGACAAACATTTATCCCACCCTAGAAGTATTTTTTAATATATGCAGGAAAAGAATATGAGCACAAACACAGAAGTCATTTGTTCAGAGTGTGTTTTGCAATTAGAAATGCCAGTGTCTTTGTCAAGGGTATGTTTTGTCCTCAGATTTTATCATGGTATGTATTTTGGGTAGTGTCCCTTTTCTGGAGTTGTTATCTACGCTATCTCCCAGAAATATTTCTTTTGAGAGGATCCATAATATACATATGCAGTAAGTAATTAGGATACAAGTAATACACAGATACCTTCCTGCTCTTTGTTATCTTTTTTTTTCTCTTGTGCACAAAATTGTTGTCAAATTTCAACAAAATCATAAGACCAAGACAGAATAAATGATTTTTTCCCCCTTTTCATAATTAGATGAGGTTTTTTTGACAGTGACTTGTGCTAAACTCACCATAGAACAATTATTTTTAAGCTTTTATGTGCTAAATTTGAACCATGATCCCTTTTCTGCTGTCAAATTTCTACCAGTGGAGAAATCAACTAATAAATGTGGGATTCAGCAAAAACTGTGATTGTTCAGACACATTGTAACATGACTACAGAAACATGGTGCTGTCTGAAAATAGTGATTCTATACATTTCATTACTGTGTATTTAAATTACAATAATTCTTTTGGTTTTTCGTATCTTATACAGTTTACAGAGTGGACTAATCTTAAGACTGTTATAAAGCCAAGAATTTTGTATGCAACAAAGAAGTCCACTTTAAGGTGATCATGTAGTTTTTGTAGTTTAATTTACTGATTGATTAGTCATCTTGGTGCATTTTACATATGCATTTTCATTCCTTGATTATCATACAGACGTTAATTCAAAAGCTAATGCCATAACTCAGTAGCTTTACGTGTGAGGGGGGATTTCTGAAATAGAGGGCCTTGAAACAGCTCAAGCTATGGCAAGAGTTCTTCAAACAATGGTTAATCATTATGGATTATCTACGTAAAAATATAACAAATTTAGAGAATGAGTATTAATATTATGTTCAGTCTATTGTAATGAAATTAACTGTATCACATTGTTTTGTACATGTGTATTTTTCAGCCAAAGAAGCATTTGAAAGGAGAATCTCTCCCATAATAATTGACAACACAAACATACAAGCATGGGAGATGAAGCCTTATGTTACTTTGGTTAGTATTACAATTTGACCAATGTGAAAAGAGATTACTGACTGGCATGGCAACAACATATGTTTCAAAATGGGAGTGTCTTTCTCAGTCTAGCTGCTATTCCTCAAGGAAGTCTGGAGTAAAAAAAAAAGGTTGCATGCAATCACACTACCCAGTGTCATGTTGTGTGGGTATCTGAGCATTAACCTGGCCTACTTGGGGCCAAAAGTAAATATTGTTGAGGAAACTGAATTTTGTTCCTCTTTTATACGATCAGTAAAATTAGAAGCTACTCTAAAAATGTAATCAACACTAATGATTGAGTGATGAGTGATGCTCTGTGAAACTTGAAAACTCAGTTTCATCCTAAATACAAACACAGAGGCAGATACCAGTTGGAGGCTAGTGTTACCAAATATTGCTAGCTTGCTTGAAGTTACGAAGATTTACTTAATACTTTTTGTTGAAGTGATCCCACCCTTTCACTTAATAGTTTTTAAATGGGTATCAGCACTTTTAGAATCTAGAGCATATTTTCCTATTGATCATTGACCATATTGGTTGGTAGTTAGAACAGCATTATTTTATGAAATTGGTTCTGATTAACTGAAATAACATATTGAAAAAAGTATTATAATGTGGATCTGGGATTTCTCCTTATCTGTTACAGAAATACAGCAGAGAGTGTAGTACATATAATTGACAGCTTTTGAGCAGATACCCTACATATGCTGCATGTGCTAATGGGTTAATGAAGAGTGAGACTTTAACACAGATAATTTTTGTTAATAAAATGTTTATTTTATTATTGTTGCATTTATTAACAATTGTCAGATTCACAGTTCTTTTGTAAGTTACATCTTTCATTTTGCTGTATACTGAAACAAAGATGCAACAAGAGTTCTTCCAGAAGTGCAGTGTTTGGTATGGTGATAAGAATTTGTTCTGAAAATAGGAATGGAGAAAAACAGCTCAGTACTTGTAGTGTTTCTCTAATTAGACTTCAGGCTCTTTTTCTGTTGTGATGAGACTGGACTATATAGGAACCATTTAGATGCAGCCTGGTCAGGTTTCCTATGTGGTAGGAAGGCTGTCCACAATAGCTGTGTTAATTGCTTGTTTTGGAGCTGGTTCACATCTGGTCAGCTCTGAATGTAAGCTGTGAGCTTTCCTATGTCTTGGAGAGGCTGTGTAGACATGTGCATGCTTTATCTGGAAAGAGGAGATTTTTTGCAGTCTTGTCTCAGAGAAGACACATCATGGCACACGTTTAATTTTACGGTAAGAGATACATATACGTGTTTCGTAAAATTTCAGTTTATATAAACTGTTGCACCAAAGTGTAACACTGAACAAAAGTGTTATTCCAAATGTTTAATAGGTATCAAAAAATACAAAAAACAGCTTTGAAGAAGCAAACTATTTATATTGTGTGCTTTGTCATAGAAATAAGAAATGGGTGATGTGGCTTGGGTGATGTGGCTTTTTCTGTTTTATATCTCTTTTATTCAGGCTCAGCAGTTCAAATACAAAGTAATGTTCCGAGAACCAGACACTTGGTGGAAGTTTAAACCTAAAGAACTTGAAAGGTAAGAATGTAAAGGAAAATAACATATTAGGCAGTATAAGCTATGATTTTAAAAAAGGTATCACTAAGTACAATGGCTAGTGAAGCAGCAAGGTATCTCTCAAAAATTTTGTGGTAATAAGTAGCTTTTCAGTTTGGTGTTTTTAATGATATTTTGTGGACTTTGGTATGTATTATAAGATCTTTTGTCACTTCAGTTACATTCAAAAGGTACTGTTAGCCATAGACACTGTGATGTTTTCATTATTAGAGTTCTTTGCATTTAAGGTGTAGTGACTGTTCCTTTAGGGTTCCTGAGATTGCATAGTTATGTCAGGTTGGGGCTGTTTTTGCATCCTGGTCTGTTGCTTTAGTTGAAGTGTTTCTGCTGTCATTGAATTTAGGGCAATCAGCACCTTGTGGCCTGAGAGGGACAAACCTCTGTGCATCATTGTTGTTGCTTACCTCTTCTTTAGCAGGACCTTCTATTACATAGGGCTGAAACAGGCAAGACAAAAACCCTATGTAAGTGAATAATAAAACATAAGAAAATATTATGAGAAAATTGGCTAGATGCCAGGTTCAAATGTTATGATCACCATCCAAAGGGAAGGCTTATGTCCCTCTGGGAAAGGACTGCAGCTTTTTAATATCCTTTTTATGACTTGGTTGCTGGGACAGAGTGCACTCTTAGCAAATTTGCAGGTGGTACAGAACTGAGCAAGAGTAGTTTATTCAGCCTTAAGAAGAGATCATTGAGGAAGAACCATATTATTGTTTTCAGCTACCATTTGAAAGGTTATAGAGACAATTTAAAAGAATTTTGCAGGGATGGGACAAAACAAACGTCATCAAGTTGGAACTTTTTATTACATGAAAGAAAAAAGCCCAGCATTTACTTGAAGGTGGTTAGATACTGAAAGAGTTTGCCCAGAGAGTTTGTAGACTTTCAGTCATTTTGGGTATTCAAAATCGGACATGACAAAGCTCTGGCCAGCCTGATCCAACTGTACTTCCTCTGAGTAGGAGGCTGAAGTATGGGACTTCCAGAGGTGCCTTTCAACAGAAGTTATTTTGTGATTTTATAGTATCTGTTGTCCTCTGAATTTGCATGTTTAGCTTAAGGTTGGCTGCTTTTTAAGTGAGGTAAGGTAGATAATTTTCCTTCTTAAAATAAAAGTTAAACCTTTTCTTCTGTATTTTCAATTTGTCTTTCACTATCCTTGGCAGGATTCACTTGTTCTAGGTGGAACTGCAGTAGAACACAGTGCTAGTTGGTGCTTAACAGTTAGTGAAAATTTCTGGCCAAAGGGTGTCCGGAATAGTCGGTGAATAGATTTTCTTCAGGGCTCAGTGAGTTCTTAGTTTAGCAAAACCAAAGAAAGAAGACTGAATTCAGAAGTCTTCTGTACCCAGTTTGATATCTTGCATCACTGTCTGATCTGATATAGAGTGTTTTCTGAAATTTATTTGAGGAAGATGCATTATTAGTAGAGTTTTAGATTTTAGTATTACGCAAAACATCCAACTGCAGTACAGGGAGACCAGATGGGGTGGAGAAGTGGAGCAACAATTTGTCTGATGTATCCTGTTTGCACTGATGTTTCACAGCTTTTCATCTGGCTCCCTGAATTCTTTGGTTAGTCTTGCTGTAAATTTATTAAATTATTACTAAATTGTCCTCTTCTGTTGTTGTAATACACCAATCTGTAATGCCTCGTCTTTTGTTTTGTTTGGGTTTTTTTTGTTTGTTTTCAATTCACAGGAGAAACATTCATGGTGTATCTAAAGAAAAGATCAAAAGAATGTTGGAACGGTATGAACGCTGCCTTACTGTTCGATCAATATTGGATTCTTCAGTTCCAGACAAATCAGAAGCTGCTGGTTGGGGTGAAGATCCTTGTCAGGAGGAAAGCCAGAGGTTAGATTCTTTCACTAGCTTTATAGCATCAAATAAAAACCTAAAAATGTAGCCTTTTAGCTTCTTAGCAGCAAAACCTGGCTAATAGTGTCAAACGGTGAATGCGTTAAAGAAGATAGTTAAGTAACAAAAAAAAATCCCTACATAATTTTCTTAATTTTTAAGAATTTCAGGATTTTCAGAAATGAGCAGTCAAGTCAACTTTCCAGTGCTTTTGAAAGCCTCACGTTATGGCTGTGTTACTTTTCAAGAAGCCAATCTTGACTGACTTTCTGTTGTCTTAGAAATGTGTTGTTGGATGTATGCTATAGATACAAAGCACTTAAAATCTATAAATTGTTTTTTAGAAGAATGTAGTCCCAAATAAGAGCAAATTACTATTTCCAAGGTTGTGTGTTGATACTAGATTATATCTTTGTATTAGAAAGTGGATTCTTTGTGCAGTAGTATTAAGTTACCTACTTGCTTTTCAGTATACTTGATTTAAACTTGTCTAGGTTTCTGTTGGTTGTATCCACAACTGTTTTGTAGTGTCCAGTCTGGACCATGCAGTGCATGGTGTCATGGCTCAGGAATGGCACTACCCAGTTCAGTGCCCCCACTGAGACTCTCCCAAACCATGCACTGCTTGTTCACTCCCCCTTCCTGCTGCAAAATGATGTGAGATGATACAAAATAACCTCCATATTCTGGCCAAAACTAGGACATGTAGGAAATCAGATTTTATTTCAGTTGCTATTTCACTTGGGTTTTGCATATGTGATGCATTTGAAATGATAATTATTGAAATGTGGTTGATTGTGAAGAATGGTTTGACAAGAAAAGGCACATTATCTCCTAGTTAAAATGTCTAGATTGTCTTTAGCGTTAAGCCAACAGGAGAGAGCAACAGTCATTAGATAAAAGTATATTTACCAGACTTGCTGATGTGAATGAGGAAATGTCTGGCAGCAGAGTTCTTTGATACAAAACTGAATGCTAGAAATGAGATGGGGATGGAGATTGACTCCTGAGAAAGTGTTCTTAGCCCTGTGCTCTAGTAAGAAGGGGATACTTACTGAAAGAAGTTCATCTTTGCTTTAGCTCCTTTTTTATTGAGGAGTTTGAAGTTACAGCTAAATCATAAATTTGTTTTCCTCTCACTTGAAGTCTAGCTAGATTAAACTCATGACTTTGGTTCTAACTGGAGTGAAAAATGTTGACAAATGCTTTAAGAAGGTTTGAAATGGATTTATATTTCATTCCAATTTGTCTTTCAGAAAGAGAGAGGGACATTGTGATGTAAAGGAAGAAGAATGTTTTGCTTCTGAGGTGGAGCCTCTTGAATTAGCTGAAGTTGATAAAATTTCTCCCAGTACTTCTCTAACATTAGGAAGTAGTTGTGATCCTGAGCATTTTTGGAAAGAGGAAAAAGAAATGGAAAATAACTCAGTGGAACACAATTCTGAGAACAGCACTGTTCAAGATGACTTGGAAATTAATTTATCAGATTGCATCAAAAAAGAGCTGCCCTTGGAGAAGAAGGAAGAAAAGGGATTAAAAATAGAAAAAAATACTGAAGCAGAAATGGATGAGGTTGATGTGATGCCAACTGAAGAGACTGTGCACTTACACACAGGTGGAGCTGAGGAACACAGTGATAACAGCATTCTCAAAGTTCAAACTGCAGCTGAACAATCAGGCAAAATATGTGTGGAACCAAAATCGACACAAACGAGTAACACAGTGGAACCAAGCAGTTTAGCTTTTGAAGCATCAGGAAAACCAGAACTACTAAACTTTCTGGGTGACTGGCCTGTGGAACAAACAATGGGACAGAGAGTCAAAAGATCCAGAAGACTAGAAAAATCTCCTCTGAAGAGTGGTAAGGAAGGTGAAACTCCCAGTCAGCAGCATTCTGAGATAGGTAAAGAGCAACTGGGCCTGCCTGAGACATGTACTGTTGAGAAAGAGCATGAGGAAGAAAATCTATCCTATAGCTGTTACGCTGTTAGTTCAGATAAAGTTGCACCAGAATTGGAAATGTTAGGACATTGGCCTGTCTCAGCCTCATTAGAACAGAGACAACAAAGGTCAAGGAGAATGAGAAAGACAAATTTAAATCAGTGTGATGAAGACAGAAGTACTGAAGGTGACACTAATATGAATGCTCTTGAAACTGTATATGTGATTCATGGGTCACCTGTGAACACGGAAGAACAAGATATAAGGAGTTTGCCTATGCACCAAGAGGAAGTAGTAGCTAGTGAAATACTAAGTGAGGAAAAAACCCAGCAAAGTAAGAAAATAAGGAAACATCACAAATTAGCCCTCACTTTTACAAACAGCAGCTTGCCACATCCCAGAGAAGAGGACCACTCATCTAAACTTTATGTGGCAGAAGAGAAACAGGACACAGACTTATGTAGGCAAAAAAGTAGTCATTCACAGACTGAATCACAGGACTTTGCTCTCCTGTGGAGATTAGAAAAGAAAATGCTTTTTCCTGAGACAACAAAAATATTGCATGGCAGGCTAGATGGCTTCAAACCCAAAGACATAGATAATGCTTCAGATTCTCAGGAAAAAATACCCTATCGGGTTACCTATGATAAAAGTACATTTGTGGAGGAAAGTGAGCTTATCAATATTGATGAGTCTGAAAAACTAGATACGCTCTGTAAGCTCTTCACGTCTGTTTCATTTGAAGCTCTGAAAGATCTGTATGAAAGATGTAACAAAGACATAGACTGGGCCACAGGTCTGCTGTTAGACTCTGATGAAAAGTTGCATAAAGCTGTTGATACTGATTGTTTTCAGGTAAGTGAAGCTGAGCCAGTGGTGACAGACCTTGATTTCAAGGCAAGTACAAACTATGATGAGAATCTCAAGGCGTGCAAACAAACCCCGGAAATACTTGGGGCTGGTGATACCTTTGAGGCTTCAGAAGGCAAGAACTCATCAGTCAGCATTGCAGAAGGTAGGGCTACCAAGATAGCTGTGACAAGTGCTGATGTGTCTGACTCATTTACTGCTGCCTCACTGGATAATTCAGTGGAACTGAACAATTCTGCGGATTCAGCCCCTAAAACTGACACAAGCAACTCAGCAGCAGGTGTCATTGAGCTGTCCATTTCAGAAGAGCAGAAGGGAGAGAGTGGGAGTCCTCTTGAAGAAACTGTGTATAAGCCATCACTTTCACAACTTGATGCAGGTTTGCTTCATGATCCTAACACAACTTCTAACAATTTGAAATTTGAATTAAATTATGAAAGTGACAGTACCCCTTCAGAAAGCAACTCAGAAAATTCCAAAGGGACTGCTTTGTTACTGGAAATGGATCATGCACCTCTGGTTGGTCCTAGGAGCAATGAAGAACTGGAGATGGATAAAGAAACTCAGGAGAGTTCCAGGGAGATACATGGTAAAGAAGAAATTGGTACTCCAAGCTGGGCTGCAACTACAGCCAAAAGACAAAGCCCTATACCAGCACCACATGCAGCCTTCAGTATAGATTGCCTAGAACTAACATTACCTCCTGAACTGGCACTCCAACTGAAAGAGATATTTGGACCTGTTGGCATAGATGCAGGTATGAAGTAATTACACACGTATTTTTATTAAAAAAACTTGCTTGGGTAGGAAACCTTTCTTCCTTTGCCTGTGCTTTTTTTCCCCTTATGCTTGATTTTTAGGGAATAGATTCCTGTAATTCCTCATGATGCTGTTGGTTGATGTTGTTAATGCAGAAATGAAACTGAACTAAGTATGGTATAAATGCAGTGGTGCTACCTTCTGCCTTTGTCTTTTTGTACATTCATATACTGCAAAATAAAAAGAAAATATATTGGTTTATTTGCATTCTGAGCAACAGGCCTTTGAAATTATATTCAGACTCTGAAGGGCTATTTAGGTGATAAGGAATATGCAAGCTGTGGCTGATTAGGAAAGAAGGAAGGAGAAACAAACCTTTTGGCATCATTTAAGTTGGGGAACAAGAAAATGAATAGTTAAGGAAGATGAAGTGTGGCTGCATACTTAAAAGATGACAACAGACCAGTCTGCTGGCAGATTATGGTTAAGGAAGGCATAAGCAGCTTGAACATGCATCTCAAAAGTTAAAGAGTGATAGAAAAAGGAAAAAATAAAATAGAAGGAATATACAGCTTGATGATTTTATCTCTTTTTTCCCACACTTTTCCCTTTTTTTTCCTTGTTTCCATCTTTCATCTTGAAGATTACTTGATGTGAAACCCTGGATACCTGATTTATTGGTGGGTTTGATTGCTGGCCTCTTTGCCTTACATGCCCACCTCCTCAAAAAAAAAGTTTGTTTTTTATACCAGAAGAATGTTTTATTGTGTCTGAAATATTTTTATTTCATGCGTACATACTTCTTGCTTTTTATTTCTGAAAAAGTGAGGAACACCCTTTTTAGGAAAAAGAGCTTTTATTACGATACCATGATAATTTCTGCCGTTTTCTTTAGAGTTGGGGGCATGCTTGGAGTTTGCTTCTCTGAGTTTGTGTGTTGGAAAGGAGGGATGTGACTGCTGTTGGGTTGTGGTGGGTAGGTTGTACAGAAAAGCAGGTGCCATGTGGATTGCAATGGAATAGGGGGAATCACAGTTACATGGATGAAACTGTTGTTTTCAATTAACAATGGCTTTGTAAAAGAAGGGTCTGCTAGAAAAACGGAAAACAGGAGGAAAAATAAGGTTGTTCAGTTAGTCATATTCCAACAATATACAGTTAATGTTAACCTTTTTCTTTTCTACCCTTTTGGAGTTTCTGAACACCCAGAAACAATTTCTGTGGAATGCTTTTTTTTGTTTAGAAGTCTTTTTCAGGCATGACCAGTCTATGTAGAATCTCTGAAGTTAAAATTAATAAGTCTAGGCTACTGTACTTTAATTGCTTACATAAGTTTTTATAAAATGCTTTTAATGAATATATTCTCTTTGTTCCACAAGGATCACTAACTGTTGAGGATTGTGTGGTTCATATTGATCTGAATTTGGCAAAAGTGATTCATGAAAAATGGAAAGAATCTATTCTGGTCAGTAGACTTCTTGCTTGTGATACAGTGTAGCATGCCTGTATTTTGTCAGACCATTTGTCTTGGTCTAAAGGTGTTATCTTTGCAAGAACAATGATAAAATATAATAGTAGTTTGTGATATGTGTGGAGTGTATCAGTATGTCATAATCACTGGAGCTATTGAAAGACGCTTTAAGGGGTGTCATGAGTGCCTCATCATGAAAACAAGATTCTTAAAAAAAGGATCATAGTGCACAATTTCACTACAAGATTGATGAAAAATTCCACTGGCAAAAAGGCCTTACTGGTTTTTTGACTTGTGGAAAGAAATCTTTTATCAATTATTCTCTATATAAAACATCTCTGTGTGCAATAATTGAGATGAGTTCTCTAATCTGTGTTCCTTCACAGCTTTGTGAAACTTGGAATGCCTTTTGGCAAAATTTTTGTTTGGTTTATATAGTTAAAGCTATGATGTCTTAGCAGTGGGGCATGTTTCTCTGGTTTGATGTGTTTTTAGAAAGATAATTCTAGCTTATAAATTTCACTTAATAATTATTTTTCCTAGATATATTTATTTTAAAATATTTAATCTTTGAGAAATACTGTGAGACCTTATTTTGAAACTGCTTTAATTAGAACCTAACACTTGCAAAGTTTTCCTGCAAAATTCGTAACTTAAAACATTCATGATTTTACTATTTTTATTTAGAAGCGTCAGAGGAGAGATGAATCATGTAAGTTGTCTGCAGAAGGTATGTTGTATATTTCTATTAATTGTAAAAATATGTAATGTTCATTATAAAAATACTTAATTATTTGAAACTTAAGGTTGCAAATACTCCACCTGTTGAAAAATGATGACTTTATTTTTTAAGTTAAACTTCATTTCCTTTGGATCCATTTACCAATCTCTTATGGAGGTGTGGGGGAGGGGAGAGAAGTTAATTATAAGCAGAATCACTAGTTCCAGATAAAGCCTATAATTTTGTGTCATTCAGAAAACTTAGAGAAGCTCTGGCTGAAGCAGACAGCTGTTTGGTAGGAATTCTCTGTGGCAAGGAATGGATCAGCCACAGAATTACTAGCAGAGTAAGATTTCTGCAGGTGAGGAAGGGAGGTCAGGAATACAACATTCACATGTTGTTCATCAGAGATGATTTTAGCAGGAAGATGGATGCCTTGTTCAAAAAGTGTTAACATCTCTTGCAATCTAGTTCTCATTCAGCTTCCAGAAGAAATGTCCCTCTATGGCATAGCCCCACTGCAGACTTGGTTGCAGTGTGGGTGCAAACTCTCCACTTATTGACCAAACAATGCTGTTGCCATTAACTTGCAGACACATAAACCCAGATTGTTATGCATCTGTCCTTAAGTTGTAGAAGAAAGACAGGTAAACATACGAGTCAATTATTCTTTTATAAAAGCAAGCAACCTCCTACTTAATGTATGTGCAAGGTGGTTTACAGCTGTAAGATATGCCTTAGCACTTGAAAATTTGGTGAGGAAGTCTGATGGTTTTCTTTTGTTTCACAAAATAGATAAAGATGATCAGACAGTCTTTGGAAAATGGAAGTGAAGAAGGTGAAAGCAATGTGTTGGTTTCTATTTTAGCATTAAAAATCTTGTTTTAGCAGAACTCTTAACTGTATAGGTTGAAAAACTTGTCTTAATTATTTTGGTATTGCATGTACATATAAGCTAATAAGTGTTTTGTCACCCTACTTTTATTGCTTTTGAATGTCCTGCAGTGATTCAGCGGATAGATACAGATGACTCAGAAGTGCTGTTATCTCAGAATGCAGACAGTAAAATACAGAAGAAAAAATCGAGCTGGGCTGCAGACACATCTAATGATATACAGACAAAAACCCCAGCAACATCAGACGTTTTTCCATTTATGGACCACTGGAATGCTCAGATTCAGAAAGTTTCTCTCAGGCAAATAATTTCTGAAGAAATAGCAATGCAGGAGAGAGAGGACCTGGTATGGATAGCACCATTTTTTAAATGTGGTTTAGATTCATTACTATTAGTGAAATAGAGTATGTCTTATTTGATAACTCATTCTTGTGCTGATGATTACAGCTTGAATTTGTGAGACAAATGCATGCCAATTAGTATTGTTGGTTAGTGTGATACAGGAGTTTGAAAAATACAGTCTCATTTAGTATGTAATATTTTGATTGTTTCACAAACAGATCATGCTGCATTTCACTATCCAGGTTAGCATTTGTGTTTGGTTGAATTGTTTTTTGGTTGCTCAGCTAAAATCAAAGATCAGTGTGATCTTCCATGCTTTGTATTGTGACAGTGATATCAAAAAAAGTTCTTAGTTGGCTCCATGCCTTGTTTGTTTAGAAGTGTACTGAATTGTTTTTTGGTTTTTTTGAGGAGAACCCATAACATTCCTAACAGACGAGACATTAAGGCAAGTTTCTCTTTGCACTTCTCAGAAAAGAGTAAATCTTTAATAGATTTTTACTAGTTCTTTGTTTTCCTCACAGAGTTCCTCTAGCCTGCCTGTTTGGCTTGTGCCTGATACTGCCCTCTACTGCCCCACTGATGTTCAGAACAGGCATTCTTACTTGTAATAGTCCCTGATATGCAGCTGTCCTAAAGTAGAGGGGCTCTAAACTGGTGTAGAAAGTTGGATGAGCTAGCCTGTCCTTTGAAAATGGCTTGTAGATTCTTTCTTTGAACTGCATGTATGTGCCCTATTGATAACAACTACTGTCATGTCCACAGCTTTATTTTCGGTTTGGGTTCATGGAGCTTGGCTTTATTTTGACCACTTTTTTCCTTTTTTTGAAAAATCTGAATATTGGAACGATCAGTCCAATGGATTCTAGGCTATATTTGTGTCATCTTCTCAGATAACTTCACAAATAAGAATATTTATTTTAAACACAGTTTCAGATACACCAAACCAAAATTGTTCATGCTGCTTAATAATAGTGTTGTTTCAACTCCAGGCCCTCAATATAGGGAAGAGAGGTAGACTTTACACAAGCTTAGCACTGGACTAGGTGGACTGGCAGGGAATAAATTCCAAAACTTAAATCCTTCCTAAAAAAATCCTTATTTTACTTTATCCAAATTATGAAGGAGCTCCAGCCGCATTACTTCAAAAGACAGCAGAGTACTGCAGTGGTATAGAATACAACTCACCTGTCCTTACTTTATGCTGATCAGCGTAGCAGGCTGGTATGGCATGTTGTCAAAGCTGTGGGTGCATAGCAACTGAGTAGATACTTTTTAAATTGTAACAAATAATGGCAAAGTTGGATTGGCTCCACCTTTACTGTATTTTGTTCTAATCAAGAATTTGTAATATATTTCTTTTGTCTTCTGGGTAGAATCGTGTTCCTTCTACAGCTAGAAAAGACTGTGCTGCTAAACTAAAGGAGAAGCAACTTTTTGAGATGTTCCCAACTATTAATCAAAATTTCTTAATGGATGTCTTCAGGGACAACAAGTAAGAAATCTTTGTACTTCTCTGTACTTCTCAGTTACAGTCATAAATATTGAGAGTTAAGATACTGCTAAAGAACAGCTTTTTCCAAAGTAGTGTTTTTTGTTAGTCTAAATTAGGGCAAAACTAGCTGGTCTTGAAGGCAAAAAGGGTATAAAAACTCTCAGTTTAAGGGAGAATAGACAGTTTCTTTCACTGGGAGGAGAATGTCTCTGGCTATTGACCACTGACTGACTGTCAGTGGAACTGCTTATTTTCTCTAGAGCTGAGGTTTAAATCTAGTGGGAGAAGTTAGTGCATGTGGTAATAGTAGGTTCACAGGAAATGGCATCTGTCCAAGAGGAAAACACTACCATCACCTGGTGTTACCTGTGAATACTTTCCTGGTTACTACAGCAGCTCTGAAGGAATGAGCCATCTCTCCATCTCTTTCTGCTGATATTCTCTGTTTCTCTTTTGCATTATATTTCTAGGATATGTGTCTGCCTTCTTAAATCCAAGTTTCTGAGAAGTAAACTTTTTTTTTCAAGCATCGTCTTTCATCCTTGGCCATTTGAATGTCTGTCTCTACATATGGATTTGCATACCTACTTGTCAGTCATGCTGCTTGTCCAGGCTGTTATAAAAATCTTTCCTGTTCAAAATACATCCTTCATCGATTTCTATAGCTCAAACATTTCACCGTCTTGTTTTTCACATTCCAAATTGTCTTCACAGTGTTGCCTTTCCCAAAATCTGTCTTTACTTCTGGTCAGTCTTCTCTTGCTAGCTTACTAAACAGCAAGAATAAAGAAGAAAAAGGGCTTATTAGAAAGCTGATGGCAACTGATGTCTTACTTAATTGAATTTGTTAGCAAAGTTTGACTAGAAATACAAGGATTTTCAGAAAATTGAGCTAGTTTTAAATTTGTGCTATCTAACCCTGACCAAAGATTTAAGTTGAACTATGTTACCCAGCCCAAAGAGCAACATCTATTAATACCTGATTAATATTTAATATTAATATTTGATTATGGTAGAATGCAATTTATTTCTATATATCATTTTCCTTTTAATGTTCAAGTGCCCCTCAGTTATGTTTCAGTCAACCAAGACTGCATGTGTGTTGATTCCAGTAATGGCCTACAAGGAGTCTGCAAGCCTTTCTGTAATAAGATGAAATATTCCGTTCCAGTGTTCCAGTAATCTATTCCTGTAACAATGTCAAGGTTTCTAATAATGAATTTAGATAAATATAGCAGCTAGTAATATATCTGTAAAGTCACAGATTTTATTTATCCTTTACAGCTACTCTTTAGAACAAACTGAACAGTTTCTGAACTGTGTTCTGGAGGCAGATCCTGTAAAAACAGTTATAGCTCAAGAAAGTGTTCAGCAAAATGAAATTGTTTCTTCCTATGGTGCTGCAAAGAACCGTGAAAAGAAGGTATTTATATTTTTTTAAACATAGTTACAAACATGATTTTCAAACTGTGCTAATGAAAATACCCTACATTGCATCTGTAACTTAACAACACAAATTCCTACAGGCAAAAAAAAGTAAGGAAGAAGATGATACTTTGTGTGAAATGTTTCAAGACTTTGAGTATCCACAGTATGATGATTTAAGAGCAGAAGCTTTTTGTCACCAGCAAAAGAGGCAGGAATGTTTGAAAAAGGCTGGGGAGGCCTATCGCATGGGTATGAAGCCTGTGGCAGCATTTTATGCGCATCAGGTAAACAATAATATTGTGCTTTTTATCTGAACTTCGGGAGGTATTTAAACACTTAATTAGAAGTGATAAGGAAAGCATGATGCCTACTAGAGTTTGTGAATTTGGTCACTGTTTCCTGTGTGTTATATTGACAATCACAAGTAAATTCACTTCCACTAGTAATGATACTGGCACAGGAAGCTAACTGGTAACCATATTTGGAGACCTCATGAAAGGTGATATCTAGTGCTTAGTCACACATACTCCTTTGTCTTAGATCTCTTTCACATGGCCTTACATCCTTGTAAACACCATGATTTGTGTCCAAGTGGTCTGGCCAGGTTCACTGGAGTATGACATGGACTGCAACAAACATAATTTTTTTAAATCCTCTGTATATGTTGGTGCTGAACTGTTTTTAGACACATCTTCTGTACTTTATAGGAGTCAGACAGGTGTTAAGATGTCATCTTTTGCCACAGAATCTTGCTTGCTTCATCCTCCATAAGTCTTGGGCAAGATTGCTGCCTCCTGTCTTCACTTCTTCATTCTGACTATCTTTATGACTACAGTCTGTCTTGGGTTGGGATAAATGAGGTGTGTATGTCATGCTTTTCATGATACATCTGCTTATGGAGTGTTGATCTGCTGCTGCTGAGTCTTGCATGCTCTGGTCTTGGAGCACAGGCTCTTTGGTCTTGATTCAGGCACATTTTTTATGTACCAGTTGAGTACTGCTGATCAGTGCTGTTGATCATACTCTTGGTTTTAAGTCTCAACTGTTCTTCTAGTCAAAGTTCTTCTACACTGGTTTCTTGGTGCCTTCACAGGAGACCCCTCCATTGACACCATGCTTAAAAATTCTGTTACAAATATCTTCAAAGGCTGTAGTTTTCCCCTGATCTAATAGCATATAAAAATTTTGTAAGAATTCACATTATAGAAGCATTTGATTCTAAAGTTTGAATTGTATTATGACAGAACAAAAAAAAATGTAATAATAAATCACTGGAATTTGTTTATTGAAATAGCTTTCATGCAAGTGGTATAACTCTAAATGTTTAGATTGTTACTGTGCAGGAAGTACTGATTATCAATCTTCATAATGAACCTTTTATGTTCTTTATTCATATATTCTTGAAGTTTTGAGACAGGTGTGCAGATTTTAAAGAGAAATGTAATTTCAAACCCTGTCTTACTTTTGTTCTTATCCATAAGAACAAATACAATCTATTGCAAATCTATTGAAATTTATTACTTACTTTCTTTTAGGTATTAAAAAGGCAAACTAAGCTACCTTTATTCATAAAAAATACTTTACACTTGGTGGCCTTTGTCTTGTCTTTGCAAGCGAGTTACAGAGCTGCTGTCTGGAGTCTGACATTAATACACTTCAGATGATCCATTTTAAGAAAGTGTAACACAGACTTCCACTTTTGTTCTCTTAAGCCTTTGTCAGTTCAATACCTGGAGTTAAATCTTCCATTCCTTTTCAGAAGTGCCTACAGATCTTCAAGGACATAATTTGTTGCTTTGATCTCTCAGATATTAGCACTGCAAGGTTCATGGGAAGGAGTTGGTACTTGTTCACTCTGTAAGGTGACTAACTGTACTGCTTCTTGCCCTTGAAGGGACTTACTGACCTTGTTAGTCATAAAAGATGTCAAAAGTATTAGGAGAGATAATAGGCAACTATTAAAAATGTTTACCCTTGGCTTGTATAAAATTTCAGAAATGCCTTTGGAAGAATTAACCTCAAATACAACAGTCAGCAGGTTTTTCCTTATCTGTTGGGCAGTTGCTCTGACACTGTTTCATTATAATTTTAGCAAAATACTTGCAGAAAATAAAAATCTATTGTTAGGAAAATAAATCTGCAACTCAGTATGGAGTGTAACTTTTTATCTTATGTAAAAACTTTATGATTTTATGTCTTTTCTGCATTTTTTTCTCCTTGTAAGGCTTTTGTTATAATGTCTTCCTTGTGCCAGCTTTGAGTAGTTTCTCACAAACAGATTTCATGAAATCTTGTGAGTGGTCTCACTGAGCCTCTTGCAGAAGTTCTGCTAGAATTATAAATTTTACTGCTTCAAACTTGAACTAAAAGCACCCTGCCATTGCTGTCATTTTGAAACCAGTGACCAGTGTGGAGCTTGGATTATTTCTTGGTGTGTAATAGTCACTGTGCTTATGAATAAAGGGTCGCCTTCATGAGCAGAAGATGAAAGAAGCTAACCATGCTGCTGCTGTGCAAATCTTTGAGAGAGTAAATACTTCCTTGCTGCCGATGAATGTGTTGGATTTGCATGGTCTTCATGTGGATGAAGCTGTGAATCAGTTGTCCAGAGTGCTGCAGGAAAAAAGTGAAGGTAGGGCTTAGGTAATAATTCTTGCCCCCTAAAAATTATTCTCATTTTCTATTAAGAAATCATGATACATGGCAATATTAGAGGGAATGAATGTACTTTAATGACGTGTATGTTAAAAACAGCCAGGCTTTGTGTTGTCTTGTTTTCAAAGTACCCCAATGGAATTGTTGCTCTTTGACATGACAAAGATTCTTGTTGCTTTCTGTCTTGCCCTCTTGCTTCTTTGTAATTTTTCTTCCTTCTGTTTTACCCTTTTTTTATTACTATTGTTGAATACTTGGTCTATCCTTCCTGACATTTTTAACTGAGTGGTGATGCAAACGTGTCACCATTGCATTGGTTTGTCACAACTATGTTGCTTTTATAATCTTAAAAGAAAAATTACTATGTTGGAATTCTAACCACAATGATGATACTGTCTTCAACTTCTGCATGAAAGTGTGAGATTTGAGTTACCTTTCAGAAACTTCTGTATCAGTTTGTTGGCAGCATCTCTTGAAATCAGAATACTGCTGCTTCCAGAAATGTAATTTTATGCAGTTTTGCTTGAGGGCTAATTTTTTCTCATAGTGGAGTGTTCAAGTACTTCATGAGTGTTCATGCTGTAAAAAGATATGTTTTCTGCATAACTAGTTTACCCTCTAAATTTAAGCACACTGGGAATGCTTCTATAGCAAACATTTCTTACGCAAGGTACTGCTGCACAAACCTGATTTTTTTAATCAGCTACTCCACGGAGTATAAATAGAAGTGTTCAGTGGGGCTTTAGACCCTTGTCATTCAGTATACATCAGAGATAATTAAATTCCATTATCTCGTGCTATTTCTACAATGACATTTGTGTAATTTAAACTGTAACTTAATGCTTTTTAGACCTAAATTTCCAGAGCTGTGCTTAAATCAGGAATGCTGAAATAGGCAGTAGGGGCTTTCTGTTCAGTCCATTCACCTAAATCTGGAGAAAAAAAAAGAAGTTAATTTCACTGCACATACATGGGAAGAGGATCAATACTGGGAACTTCTTTGCTGGCAGAATTAACAGTAAATAAATATAAAACCTAAATAAAGTTATGGTGTGGGGGAGAGTAGTTGAAGAAACATGTCATGTGAACTGATAATTCCAAACCGGCAAATCTTGACTAGTTGTGAGAATCTAGTTTAGTCTATTTTTTGCTCTTTTTCAAACTCTTCATCAATTTAAGTTGCTGTTATCTCTGGGAAGAGAGCAATTTCTTTTGTTATCAGGGCTAGATGCCCTAATAAAACTCATGGAATGTGTTGATCTGTTGATTTCTGTGCTCCAACATAGCAGAAGATAGTCCAAATAATGTGACATAAGTGTCAAAAACTGGATTTATATTTTCTTTC
The DNA here is from genome assembly GCA_034509425.1 of Eopsaltria australis. NCBI lineage: Eukaryota > Metazoa > Chordata > Aves > Passeriformes > Petroicidae > Eopsaltria > Eopsaltria australis. The sequence goes on from JAVTVJ010000494.1 coordinate 829,593, forward strand.
TTCTTAATTTCTTTATTCAATAAAATGTTATTTCTTTATTCACATTAATTTAAGATAAAACATGAAACAATACAGAAGCACCACGTAAAAATTCAGTAAATGACACTCACCTCTTTTAATTTTGCAATTTAAATTTATATCACAGGATGTAAATCCCAATTGAATATTAGATGACAGAAACAGTAAAGCTTCTATGAAATGGGTAGGATTTTGTGATAACCACAATATGCATATTGCAAGCAATCTAGATTCTAAAAGCTTGACTTTTCAGAACGGAGAAAAATTGGTCTTTATATCTGAAACATGCATATCAGCATGGGAAAACAAAGCTGTAAATGACCAGTGAGAGTTTTCAGAAGAATGCGTGGAAGGGTTGCTTTGAATGCCAGTCTCTGCTGAGGACAATTTTAACCGTTACAATTCCTGCTGTTGCAGAGTACCAGCAGACTGGTGGTAAACCATATCTCAGTGTTATCACGGGAAGAGGAAGCCATAGTCAGGGAGGAGTCGCTCGCATCAGACCAGCAGCTATCAGATACCTCACAAGCCACAACTTCAGGTGAGTTTAGATTTTTGTTACCGATAATTTTTTTTCTTAACCCACATTTAACTAACTGAAAAATTGAAGTTAGTTTTAGAATGCTGTTAAACTACTACACAGATAAGGGCAGGTCTCCTGTTTCAGATTAAATTAAGTCTGTTGTTTCACAAATCTGATGCAGCACCTATTGTGTAGCACCTATTAAATGTTAGATCTTTTCCTCTGAGATAGTTTAATTCCATATTTCCATTTAAGATTGCTAGCTTTACTGTGAAAAGTTGTTAATCTTGCTTTTTATTGGTTCCAAATACCTGCATTTGTGCTCAGTTTATGAGGGATAGCAATTTAGTAAGTCTGGGCCAGCATCAGAGTGTTTGCTGCATTTTATATAGAGCACTGTAGGAAGGTGAGCATGAAGGTGAGCCTCAAAACCAGCAATCAATTCCCATTTCCTTCTTGGCTTCTACAGAATACAAGGGTGAAAATGCATTTTGAAAAAAGAGGGAATGAAAAAGGAGCAGAAATAGAGGAACAGAATGAATATAAGCAAAAATACTAGGCAGCTTTTTTTTTTCCTCAAATCTTCATCTTAGTTTCTGACTTGTTTCCAGGTCTTAGTATCTTCAGACACTGAAAAATCCTCCTTCAGTGTCAAATCTGAACATAATGCTGATTTCCTGACTCTCACAGGCACATATACTTGACTGAGAACGTTACCACTTTCCATATGTTTGATGAGAATTGAAGTTGATGGCATTGCATATAGTTTACATGTTGAAGCTTCTTTTCTTCTTGTTTCTTAGGTTCACAGAAATAAAACCAGGCTGCCTGAAAGTCATGCTGAGTTGAAGAGTTGTAGAAAGAGGAATATAGAAACTGAGGTGTCAGATGACGGGTAACAGAAAAATCCCCTATGTTTTGAAGAACTGCACTGGTATTTTGTAATCTGTTTTAAAGGATGATATTTTATTAGAACTGGTCTCAATTTACAGCAAGTGGATTTGTCAGTATGTTTCCAATAAATTTTTGTGTGGAATAGATCCTTTTTTGAACCTGCAAAAGGAAGACACTTAAAAGGATTTGAAGTCTCAGAAATGCATATTAAAAATTTTGCTGAGAAATATATGATGTTTTTAAGGGAAGTTAAGGTGCAATTTTTTATATAACTGTCTTCTTAGCATACCTAATCTGCCTTTTGACCCTCACACATTTTGATTGCTGTGGCTTCTGTACTTCTAAAGCATATTATCTTGTACAAAGTTATTTTGTAATTCAGAACTTTTTGCTAAACCCTTCAGAAGAGCAAAGGAGAGGCTGAAACTGGGCAACTACTGGTATTTCAAATCCAGTTACATCTGAGTGCTAAGTATTTCCAGGTTTCTTAAAAAATCTGGTGTCTTTTTAGTGGTTATGTTATGATGGGTTGACCAGGTCTATTATCCTTACTTCATTCTAAACTTCTCCAAATATTGAAGGAAGTTGCTTATAAGGCCTGTGCATTAAGGCCAGCTGTGTGTTTGGTAATTTGGCAGGTTTAGTGTGATCTCTTAAAGGGAAAAACACAGTGCTGTAGATCTTTTGGAGATTCACCTACTGGATTAAAATTGTTTCTTTGTGGCTTTTTAAATGCAGCAAATGCAGGACTGTTCCACTTTACAAGTGTCTAATAATGATGTCTTCATTCTCTGTATTGTTCGGTGATTTCCTTGTAGAAAATATGATCATGAGACCTTTCAAATTATTTTTAACATCAAAGTGAATGCTAATATTGCAGTAGTAATTGCCTAACTGGAAAATCTGGGAGTATAAAAGTTATTCTGATTTTGATGGTATTGCATCAGCATCTAGAAATACCTGTGTAAAAAAGCAAAGCAACATAAAAAAACCGCAAACAAAATCCTTCAAAAATGAAATATAAACATCTGTACTTAGGCAAGTGTTTCCAGTAAACAATCAGAACACTTTTTTAATAGAAATATCTTCTAGAATGCATTGCTATTTTTATTTACATCTTTGCCTCCTGAAAGGCATAGGAATTTTTGCTGTAAGGCTTTTTCAAAACAGGTGTGAGTTGTGCATTAGGAATAATATTAATAGATTAAGGATTAATGTGAGAAGTTTTTTCATTTTTAACCACATTGCAGTAAAGTTTATCCAGGAACTACACGCACATAGAGTTTGTATATGAATCCATATGTGTGTGCAAGTTCTGCAGTTTGTATGCTGAGTACTAATAAACAAAGAACTTCTGTGAGAAAAGCTGTCCACAGAAATAGGTTTCACTTGAAAACGTGTCTGTATAAGTTGCTGACAAGCTGAAAGACATGATGTTTCCTGAATATATCTGTATTCACTCTTAATACATACACAGTGAATATGATGCATGGTAGACTTAAAAATGAGTTTGTCATGCTTCAACAGATACAGTAATCTTTTCCTGGTGATTTCAAGTGGAAGAATAGCTTGAATAATACTTAATCAAAGGGACTCTTTCTATAATAATAGACTGCCATTATTTTTATATTTTTTGTGGGTAGTTAGTTCATCTGAATTGTGTCATTTTCCTGTTTCCTTCTCTCTGCACTGCTCTGGGAGCCAGTGGGTAAAATACAAAAGATCTGTGGTCCCCAAACAACACTAACAGAGCTGTTTCTGCCACTGCATGATGTCCTGTGTGGTGAAGCCCACACTCCATCCTCTGTGGCAGTGCCTAAAATGGACTGAGATTCCATTTAAGCACTTGGCCTCAAACAAGAGTTCAGACTATCAGCTGTACAGGGTTGCAAATGCTAGAATTGTCTCAGCGGAGCCAAAATCTTTGTTTTAGACCAAGGAACTTCCTTCTGTTCCTGAACAGGTTTTCCTTAGTGCTGCTGTTTTTAACAAATGGAGTTGCAGCTCTTTGGGACAGCTCTTTGCAGTATAGTCCCTGTTGGTTGGCCTGGGTGGCTGTTGTGTGTTGAGCTGCTTGGGTGCCCAAGCCCTACAGAGATGTGCCAGTAAACAAGGGAGTGCCAACACTTCTGGTTGTTTTGGGAGGCAGCCTGATTCACTCAGGATATTCACACCATTCCCGACATGGACAAAGACAGCTTAGATTTTAGTTCAAAAGACAAGCAGAAAAAGTTGTCGTCTTGCCCATCTGTTCATCATAATCTAGTTGACAACTTTACCCTAGAGATGAGAAACACAGCTTTTTGCCTTCTTCTGGCTTAGCAAGTGGATGATGATGATGATTGCACTTGACTCTCACTTCCCCAGAAAATGCTCTGACCAATGTTCTCAGGAATATTTTTGAAGTTGCCACTTCCTGAGCCTCTTTCAAAATTACCATTGCAAGCTAAAATTGCAAGCTTAAGGGGACAAAAGAGATTAAAGAATTAAAAGTGCATAAACAGGCTCTGGAAGTGGGCTAGGACTTTTCAGAAAGGAGCTGTTCCTGGTGAGCTTCAGTGTCCTTCCATATTATTTTTCCACCTCTTAGTCTTATTTGGATAAATACATAAAACATGTTCAGGTAAAATCAGCTCTAACCAGTGCTAGGAGAATTTGTTTTCTCCAGTGTGTCGAAGTCAGCAGAGAAATACTCAGCTCAGGAGCAGTTTGGAATACTTTTCTCTCTTCCTGTCTTCATTGACCGTTGGGGTGCAGGTTGAGGTTCATGAACATGCTCTGAATGCCCTGCCTGGTGTAGACTGGTCATTCACCTAGCATGCATTATTTCACTACCAGCTGAACTTTGATGGAGATGATGGCTTAAAATCATAACACTGGCAGAACCAATCTTGCCTCTGTTGAAAACAATGGCAGAGCCCTTATCAGCTTCAGCAACTCAAAATGAGGCATTGCAGTTCTGACTCAGAGAAAATATGATGATCCTCTGAATGATCTCAAGCACTTGCTTGAAAGCTGTGCTGAGCTGAATACAGAATAGGTCAGAAGATCAATGCACAGAGTAAAAATAAGTAGAGTTTTATCAGTAAGGATCTTCATGCCTTCAGCTACTTGCCCGTATTCCAGAAAAACACTGGAGCTCTTGTGTTTCTGTGACTGGTTTTATAATGGGATGAATTCTTTGAAATATAATTATTTGAAAATGGTATTTCAAAGTAGGTTACATTTTAGAAGTTTGAGCTGTTCTGATGTCTCTTGCAGTTACATCAGTGAGAATCCATGCAAAAATCCCGCAGTATTGTGTAAATTTTGTATGATCTTATACTTAAAATTAAAATAGCAGTATTGCCACCAGCACTCTGAAATAATGTGCAACTCTTCAAATACCTATTTTGTGTACCACTTTCTATTCTGTTCTTCAACAGCATGTGATTGTGATGAATGGTAGCCTTTAATATGTGACTTCTTGTGTCTTCTTTTACAAAACATTTTAATAGTTATCCCAAGTTTTAATTTAGGGAAATTATAATTTTTAATATACAAAATTAATGCTCATGCTAACATTGATGAGTGATCCTAGAGTGAAAAAAAAAGGCCAGAGGTGCAATGAAGAAAGTTGTCTGAAGTAATGTGACTGTTGAAAAGTATTTCTGTGGATTGTGAAAGTAGTAGGGCAAAAATTTATTTTTAAAAACATTTCAGGGTACTCAATGATTTTGGCTTTTGCTTTTAATATCATGTGGTACATCCCCCCTCAAAACCCAACTAAAGCCCAACTGTTCATGTTACTTCAGCTAAATAAACTCTGCAGAAGATTAAATGACTAGATGTGAATATACGTGTGAAAACACCTAGTATTGCAGCTACCAATTGTAAAAGCTGTTAGGACCAGTACATGGAAAGATACAAACTTCTATTTTTAAATTAAAATTAAAAATGATTTTTTTATTTGTATAAAGTTGTACTTTCGCTGTTAACTATAATTTTGTTTTTTACTGAAATAGTTTTGTAATTTGCATTTAGAATTTCTAATGTGAAAAGGAATTTACAAAATCTAGTTTAATAAAGGATTTTTGTCACAAGTATAGCCTTGTGTCTTTCCTTGGAAAACTATGTTTCAGCTTGTATCAAATTTTTTTAAATTGTAGTCTTGGAGATCTGCATGAAAGCCACTTGCTTGGCTTCGGGATACCATCTGTAGGGAGATGAGGCAACCATCTGCAGGCATAAAAGGGAACAGATTTGTGGCCTGAATTTCAGTGTTGCAAGTGCGAGCTGAATGCTCAAATTACTGAAAACGAGGGTCATGGTTTCAGATTTTTTTGGCCTGGAGTAGCTGAAGAGATGCTATTCCAGGCCAACTTACTCACAGGAGAGTGAGAGCAGTGGTGTATGTCAAGGGGAGGGCTGGTCTGACCACTGGAATAATGGGACTTTGGGGGAGGGAAGTGTTCTGCATAGACCTCATTAAGCAAGAGCCCTTAGGCCAGGGACAGTGAGAGGCCTGATCCTGAGGAAGCACAACGCTGAACCGTGCTGTATACAGAGCTAGTAAGCCTGGCTTTTCCCAAGCCTGCCCTGTTCTGGTTCCTGTGTATTGTCCTGGAAGTATGGAACGACATCTGAGCCCAAAGTCCTGGCTGGAGTCTAACCTATTTTATTAGCTCAGTTTGAAGACAACTTGTGATTCAAGATGACTCCTGCAGAATCACTGCTATGACTTCATTGCCTTGCAGCTTGGACTGACTGCAGAAACAAGTCAGGCTTGTGCATTTCCACAGCAAAGCCATAACTCATAAGCTGTTCAAGAGAGGAGGGAAAACAGGTTTTGGGAACACATGAAAGCTTGTCAGATGCTGGTTTAGATGTGACGTGGCTGATGCTGAGCCACAGTTATTGGACCACAGCATTGGTAAATGTCTCGTTGGTTGTGTGCTCCTTACTTACAGGACTCCCTGCTCTGGCAGTGCAGCTGAAAGTCCAGCTTGGGCATTAGTCTCTCAAAATGCAATGTTTTAAAGTGAAGGTGCCGCTGCTGGACTTGCCTTCTGTCTTGAGGCAGCTTAACTCCTACGCTTGCCAAAACAGTCCATCCTGATTCACCAGCTTCTGTTTCAGTTCATGCCCTGGGATGCTGAGATAGTCTTGAGCATCTCTCTGCTTCCTGCTTGGAGTTTGCTCTTCAAAAGCAGCCTGGGGATTTCTGAGAGTCTGTCTCCCTATTTAAATAAGAGTAATAGGATATTGTAGTCTGTCCTTACTTTGGAAAATCATTTTAACTTTAGGACTGAAAACTGTAGTGTGGTAAAATAAAAATACTGCTTACCTCAAATTATTAAAACAATTAAATGTGTCTGCTGGTGGAACGTGTCAGGTAGCTTGACAATAGGTGGTGCCCTTGCCAATGGCATAGAGTGATGGTGGCAGCAGTTCTTACTGTGTCCCTACCAGAGCAGAGTTATTTTCTCTGTATGACAGGTGCTAAAGGATGTTATTACACATCACATGCTGTTCATTTCTTCCTCAGAGGGAGAATATTGTATTTGGAGTAGTATTTTGGTGAATTTTTTTCTTCTTTACAGATAGGTGGGGTAGAGTTGGTTGTCAAAATATACTCTGTGCTAGAGATGGACAAGACAACTTCATTTTTGCACACAGGTTTGAAGATGGTAATGTCAAGGTTTCTCCATCAGCTACCCTGGGCTAGTTTTTATACGCTGGAAGCTTGGACAGATCAGTCTGTTTGGAGACTGACATAAAGGCATTGTGCTGTTTGGTGAAGCTCTGTGCCACTGTGGATGTTGTTGATGGTACAGTCTTCTTGAAAACCCTGGTGGGGAAGGATCCCCTTGATGTTGCTTGACTTTCTGCATCATGGGGCCTGGCTGGGCTAACAGTGGCTTCTCATTAGTTGCTAATTGGTAAGCAACTGCATGGATCAGTGTTATTTTTGTATTATCTTGAGAAACAGCACTCTCCATAGACATCTGTGGCTAGTCATACACACTGGCCAGGAGAGCAAGCAGTAGAAGTCCTCTGCCAGTACCACAGATTTTATCAGTTTGATCTGTAAATGGAGAAATGGTAGCTCCCCGAAGTTGGTCTGTGGGAGTTCTCCATAAATAGTGTTTGTTCCATGTCAGCTAACTTACAACGGATTGCCTTGGATTCCTGTCTCTAAATCAGGGTAAAAGTAGGCTTCTTCACCTGTGTGCCCGTCTTACCTTTCCAGATTATCTCCTTTTACTGTCTTGCAGTGCTGTATAGACAGGTTTGAGCACTTACCAAGATAGCCATGTAAAGTAGCTACTTTGATACGCTGTAGAGAGCACAAGGTCCTTGGAGGGATGATGCACTCTGGCTGGAAGGTGGGCTTCCCCAAGACAGTTCTTTGGTAGCAGGTCAGGGCACCCATGTCAGGCTCCTGTTCTGAGTCTTCTTTTGGGGTAACATCTCCATGTTTATGGACTAGAAAGGAGAAACTAGCTGGTGAAGCAGAGAGCCTGAGACTGAGCAGTAGTTCCTATCTCCTTCTTCCAAGCAGGAGCAAGTGCAAAAAGCACATTCAAAACAAAACCAGCTGCTGCCTTCAGATTGCTGAGTTTCCCAAGGGGAACCCCAATGGCCTTTGCCACAGCTGGCGCAGGAGACCTGGTTTGTTTTCTTTCCTGACAAGAGGAGTGCACAGTCAGCAGCATCAACGGGGCAGGGCAAGGCCGCGGGCGGGGCGCTGGGGCGAAGGGAGCAGGGGAGGAGGGTGTCTGGGGCGGTGTGTGCTTCGCGATTTCCCCGGGCCCGGAGCCGGCGCTGCCCGGGGCCTGCGGGAGCAGGGAACGAGGAGCGCCGGGGAGGCTGCAGCGGGGCTGCTGAGTGTAAAGGCTCCGTCCGCCACCTCCCTGCCGTGACACAGCGCAGCCCGGCGTCTCCTGGGCAGAGCCAAAGAGCCAGCATTTGCCTCCGCGCCAGCGTCTGCTGGCCCGGGTGGCCGCGCTGGGAGCACCTCGGCGGCTCTGAGGCCAGGCCGCGGGCTCACCCTGCAGCCGGCACAGCCTCAGGTCGGGGGTGGTTTCACAGAGAAAACAACTGGAGCCTCCTGCACGCTTACACCAAAGCCACTGGCGTTAGTTTTGCATTAGGTCCAGGTGGGGGAAGGAAGTGTTAATGTCCCGCGGGAGAGAGAAAATTGCAAAAGTCAGACACTTTAGAGAAACAGATGTGGGTTTGCATGTTATGCACGTTCTCCCTTTGAAAATTAAACAAAAAATTAAGCTCTTTTAAACACAGTAAGCACACTTATTATGTATTGTTTATGTCTCTGGTGCTAGACATAAGCAACAATTAGCTTTATTTTATAATGATCATCTAGGATAGGAGAAAGGCTTTGTAGGGTTAAATACAGTGGGTATCAAGAGTGTCATGGTTTACTTCCTGAGCACTGCACATCCCACACTATTTGAGGCAGATCAAAATCAGAGCTGACAACAAAAAGGAAATCAGGCAGGGGGGACAGGAGCAGCTTCTGCCAGTCGGGCAAGCCTGCGCTCAGCCCCAGGGCTGCCCCGTGAAGTGGCAAATGCCTTCCCAGAGCGCCAGCAAGAGAAACCACAACCAGGCATACACAGAAAGTCTTGTTCCTTCAATAAGGTGGATGGGTATTTTGGAAATAGTACCTGATTTGGGGGAAGAAGATTGAATTAGTTCTTATACACTGGAACAGATTGCCAGGGAGGTTGTTGGACACCCCAACACTGGTGCTGTTCAAAGCCAGGTTGGATAAGGCCTGGAGCAAGCTGGTCTAGTGGGAGGTGTCCCTGCCCATGGCCTGGGGGGTTGGGACTGGATGTTCTTTAAGGTCCATTCCAACCTTTAAACATTCTATGATTATATGATGTGACTGCATTTATGCCTGACTGTCCCAGAATGAGAGACGGGGGAGTTAAGTAACCCTCAGTGCAGTTCCTTAGAATGCTTCACTTTCAAGAAAGGGGATGTAGGTTTTCATGTCACTCTGGAGGAAAGCACTTCCCGTATATTGTCCACCAGTTCCGTGCTGACATCACAGGAGGAATTGTGCTAGGTTAGGACACCGGATTCTGTGTATCAGATTCCAAGAAAACATGAAGTATGTAAATATTAGTTTAGCCACATAGCACATGTTGCTGACAACCTGATCTCGAGAGAACTATCCCAGAGAAATAGCTAATTAGTAACCTCTACACAGTGGGGAAACATAAAAGTAATATAGAATAGTTCTGTAGTTGAGATAGCAGAAAGCTGTGGTCTCAGAAAGTGGGGAAATCTCTGCCTGCCTTCGCTCAGTGGTGTATGGGTTTAATGTATGGAGCTACATCAGTCTTGAAAAGAGCCTGGATGAATGGAGATGACCGCATCCAAATCTTGGCACCAAACCAAAGTTGGATCATTGTTTGCACAACTCAGGATTTTCTGATTTGGTCCTCAGAGGTCTGTGCTGCTCAGGCATGCCCAGGTCCGAGTTCCTCTGTGCCTTGCACCCATCTCAGCACTGCACCCAGAAACTGAGCAGCTCAGGGCCAAATCCTGCCAAGCAGTAGTAGTTGGAGGGCTGGTCTGTGGCCACCTGAAGCACAGGGCAAGCCAGTCACTGAAGGGGAAGAGGCAATGGCATGGGAAGGGGCTCAAGAGCTGAGCTGAATCGAAAGTTGGACTTTGTAACTCAGGAGGGAGGCAGGAGAATCCACAGGGAGATGATAGCACTTCAGGCATGTTCTTTCATTTAGGCTTCTCTGTCAGGCAGGCTCTAGTCTGAGTATTCTGGAGGGCTTTGACTCACCCTCTGAAGGCCTCTAGTCCTGCCCACACAATGTGTCAGGAACCTGCCTCATGCTAGATTTTGGGTTCTGTTTTATCACCACAGGCTTCAGTTTGTGCCACCAAACCTGAGGGGTATCTAACCCACAACGTTAGGTTGCTGAGTAACCAAAGCCTAAACTCATCAAGGCATAGTGAACAATGTGTGAGAGTTTTACCAAAATCCATATAGGAAGTGCTTGTGAGACTGCGTTTTCATTTCCTCTTTCAGACTGAGTCCTCTCGCAATGAGTTAGGCTGCAGCAGTTACTGTGCCTGATCTGCTTTAGAGACTCCCATACAAATGCTCTCTGCCATGCTGTGAGGAAGCCTCCCTTTTGCTGTGTGATCTGTTCCTGGAAGGGAATTACTTCACCCCCAGGTTGAAATGTATCTGGGTGACCTACCTTATTTCCCCTATACTACCCAGGAGCTCAGGGGAAAGCAAATAGGCACATCCCAGTTTTCCCAACACACAGTTGGCATTTTGACCACATACATTTTTTCTGCTTCCCTTTGAAAATGATACCAAAAAAGAATTAGGCTCTTTTTTTCACAAAATAAGCATATTTCTTCTTGTGTGTTGTTTATATATCTGGTGCAGTTGCTAGACATAAGGAACAATAAGCTTTATTTTGTGTAATTTAATGATCACCTAGGACAGGAGAAAGGCTTGTAGGGTTAAATACAGTGGGTATCAAGAGTGTCATGGTTTACTTCCTGAGCATGGCACATACCACACAATCCGAGGCAGACCAAAATCAGAGCTGAGTGAATCTGAGAACAAAAAGGAAATCAGGCAGGGGGGGACAAGAACAGCTTCCTTCCTTAATTCCAACCCCCTTCCTAACATCAGCAGCTTTCTTTTTTCTCCAAGAGGGACAGAAAGCAGTTGATTAAGAAGAAATGTGACTTTTCATTGTAGATTGACCTATGTCAAGACCCTGGGTAATGTTATTTTGCATAGTTTCTTATAAACCCTTAGTTACCTGTGGTTTAAGACTTTATTTTTTGCTGTCAACCTACTTCTCAATGCAAAAATAAACTGCAAGCTTTCACTCCACCCCCATAAATATTTTCTACAACAAGGTGTTTCTGAAAGTCCCAGATAATGACTCATAATGAGTTTTTTAAAAAGGAGAAGCAATATATTTTTTAATGTATTAACTATCCTTTCACAGCCAGATGTTCCCCTTCATTGCACAGCACGAAGATGTGAAAAGGAGCAGAAAAACTGCCGTAAGAAAGACAAAAAAAAATCCCAAAAGCCAACCTAACAAACAACCAAGGATCAAGAGAAACAGGTCAGATATCCATTTTACATCTAACTTTGAAATTACCTATATGTGCATAGAGCTGAGGGTCTTTTATTGGAGTTCCAGGTCTCTAAGAATAATGCATCAAATCTGTGAAGCATGTGTATTACTAAGAAAGGTCTCAAATAAATCAAATTCAGTTATTTTTGGGAAGTTATTGGGTGAAGATCATTCAGGAAACGTAGCGGAGGGAAATAGGTGGAAATCAAGACATGTTAGAACATGTTTCTTACTCTACAGTTTTATTTCTTTGCTGAGTTCACTCAGTTCAAAAGTTGTTTATGAAGTATTTTACAGATGGATGCACTCTTTTTCCAAAATGCAAACTACTTAGCCAGATGGCTTCACATCTGGATTAATTTCAGCACAAAACAGAGAAGTGTAGTTGCATTTTAAAGTATCTGCTCTCTGTAGCAGACCTAAAATTGTCAATGAACACCAAAGACATTTATATCAGTATGATTTGCAAATAGTATTTATTTCTCTACTTCTGACAGTTCTGAATGTTTCTGATGGAAACATTTCAAAATGTTTGGGTGTCTGATTTGCTTTATCACAATAGCAATGGAAACTTACTGCCTGATTGCTTATGATGGTATTGGGAAACCCAAACCCCGCTAAAAAGAGACAAATAGATGTTTAATGTGAAAATGAGGAAATACTAGTTCTCACATAAAGTGGTGATGCACTGAAGCCCCTTATTCAAAATTTTGTCTCAAACTAAAAGGAAGATTGAAGATTTTAAGAAGATAGGATTCCCAAAATGCTTTCTGTGAGCCTTCCTTACCTTCATCTGTTGATAATTAAGTGAATTAATTTCATTTCATAGGGAAAAGAAACCCAGCCTAACTGGGCAGCACTGCTCTGCAAGCTTTGCATCAGCAGGTTTACAGCATGTTTACATAGGCTATATTCTTTTTATATTTTTGGCACAAACTGCCTTTCATCTACACACAAATTATCTTTTCATTTCCTTTTTGCTTTCTCTTATAAATTATTCTGTTGGTTTTTAATCTTGCTTGGAAGCAGTATGATTTTGTCTTGGAATGCATTGAACTGCCGTGTTGATGTGGACCAATCCATTAGCTGTCTTCAGAAGGCTTCCATCCTGCAAGAAACATAAAATGAATGGCGTTAGATCTGGATCAGGGAGCCCATTCCTACTGTTTCATGGCAAGAGATGGTCTGAGATAACTTCGCTGAGCCTAAAATACTTGCTGAAAAGGACTTGGTTTCCACTTCTGTTCCTCTGGGTTTCAAGGCTGCTTGGGAAGCCAGTGCTCATGCCTCTGCCTGAGGACCAGACATTTCACTGCACTGGTCATCCAGGGGGGCAGCTCTCCTGCTGTGCCGGTGCACTTGGGCTGCTTCAGGAGAATGGGATAGGAGTGCCCTCCCTGCAGGCTGATTGCCTGATCGTACAAAGTGGACAACCTCTTGTGCTGATGGCTCCTAAAGTATAGACCAAAGACACTTGAAATCCTGAAACTACCATCACAACTTTGCTTTCAGTGTTGTGGTAGTAGTTGTGGTAGCTGGAAGTGATGAAGATCTGGCCAGCTGAGTTTGTCTATGGTGGGAAAGGTGGGAGTCTCAATGTCTGTGGTCCTTCCTACTGTCAGCCTTCTTATGCTGATGGAAGAGAGGACATACAAGCTGGTAAAATGGTACTACTGATCAATCCTGACCAGTGCTTCAGAGGGATCCTCACTGAATTACAACAAAACTGTGCACACCAATGTTGAAACAGCCCAAAGTGCCTGCCTTGGGTTCTTGCACGAAGTCAGTTAAACGTGTGTATTCTCCTTTGTAAAGGCAGGGCCATATTCCAGGTTGCAGGAAAATATCCCAAATGTCATTCTGCTACCAGAGAGTGAATCACACGTAGCCATGCCAGGCAGTTGTTGATCTGCTCCTTTTCTCCTCGCATGTATTGAGCTGCTGGGCTGGTCTGTGCCTTTAGCCCCTGTAGCAGGAAGGAGGCAGCTGTAGGAGCAGCAGAGTACAAAGAAAAAGCTTTTTGCAGCCTGGAGGGTTTGCCTCCCTCCCCCGTCTTCAAGGTTTTTACATCTGCTCCCATAGTCACCAAAGAAAGAAAGATATACCAACTCATATACCAACCCACAAGAAACCCACAGAGGCAGAGCTGTGAAGCTCTCACCAGGAAGCTGACTTACACTAAACCTCTCCACTCTTTCTCGTCACACGGCACCTGGGTCCACTATGACTGCTGCCTCCAGATGAACTAGATCCAGTTGCCAGGACTGCATTGGCCTGTATGCGCAGGGCTCTCTGGTTAACTTTAGAGCTTTTGGAGTTTTTGTCCTCTCAATGATATAATTGTTCTAATCTGCTAAAAAAGAAGTCTATCTGAAAAAGCCAGGAACACAGAACACCACTCTTCTTTTTTTCTTCCCTTGTCTCGTCTAGGATAGTTGACTTCCGTAACGTTTATTTTCAACAGCCTCTTTCAGCTTCCTGCCTCTGGTGAGTTCATTGCATTTTCTTTTTTTTTTTTTAGCAGTGTTAATGTAAATTGATATTCTGAATCAAATTCAATATATTTTGGTTTACTTTTGTTAATTACTTTTATTAATAAATTTATGAAATTGGTTGGCATAATCAGTTTTACTTTTCTGTTAAATACCGTCTGTTAAATGCTCAGGGTTGAGATATACAACTACATACTGGTCTAGATCTTGCATTTGCTGGATTTTCATTTGTTCCAGAGTTTTTCTCCTCAGCATAAAAAGGCCTTATATAAAGTAGAAAAAGGGGTATGATGGTCCGTGCCATGCCAGTTTCTTCCATGTTAACTGATATAAGAAAAAGAAAAAATGAGAGTTACTCTCAAGATGGTGGATCTGATTCTGATGCTCTTTTCTTTTATATGAACTATGAATCCAGGAGTGATAGACATGTATAAATCTGCAACACTTCAAGTGATGGTCTTCTTCCTCATTTGTGAAGTACATCATGCTTATGAGAAAACTGTTCTGGTTCATCTTTAATATTCCCAAGCAAATTTACGTGAAGATTTTATTGTGAGAATTTGAGAAACACATTCTTAGGAGGGGAGTGAGATTTGAAGTATTTTTAATTTGTCAACATATCTGTCACCAGCTCTGGCTCCAGCGGCTGCCTGGCCCTGCTGGGTCTAGCAATTGCCTGTGCTACCTTCTGAGATGGAAGATTTCCATCTAAATGGCCACGTCTGTAACTCTGCATTCAAGTAACTCCCATGGCTTCTTTTCTGCTTTCTAAACCAATTGTGGCATGGTTATTGTGTGGGGTCCCCTTACAGAGCAGTACATGTGTATGTGCATGTGTGCACATCTGTGCACACCCATTTCCAGATTCTCCTCACAAAACCTTCATCTTATGATGCTCTAGTGGTGATGGAACAGTCTTGTCACATTGCCAATGAGATGCAGGTAGTCTGAAAGGTGAATGAGGATAGAGCACATTGAGGCTGGAACCATCTCTCTGACACAAATCCCTGCAAAAAACCTGAATGTGGATTTAAGATTTTCCAGCTTCTCCTTTCAGCTGTGTTTCCACTGTTGGATGAGGCAGAAGTTGAGCTGTGGCATCTGGCAGAGGCCAGCTTTAATGTGGGATTTATCCTGAAGAAAATACTTGCAGAAGAAAAAGATAGGGTAAATGAGATAAGTTAGTTGTTAACAGGCAGGTAGGTTTGTAGTTACAGAGAATCTGTGTTTTTATAAGTAATCTATACTTACTAAGTTCCAGAGCAAAGAATTAAATTTAAAAATGGATTTGATTTTCATGTATAGCAAGTTATAAATTCATAGGCCATCAGCAGGGCAGCATGGCTGTAAATCACTGTCATTTAATCCCATTTTAAGGTAATTTTACTGTGCCAAAGCAGTGTGAAATCATAGCACAAGAGCATCAGGCCTCAAAATGAAGAGACTGATGCTAAAGTCGCATTGCTGGTAAGTGCCAGTTATATTAGGGAAGTAATCTCTTGGACAGTGAAGGGCAAGTCATGTAAATCCTCCAAGATGGAAGTGGGTGATCTGCAGCATACCCAGAGCTCACAGGAAATGAGCAGGCGGTGTGGTGGCGGTCTCGCAGGCTGCATCCGTTTTGTACAGCAGTGGGTATGTACCAGTGGAAGCTCCCAAGGAGCTTTTCTCAGTGACACTTTCTGATAATCAGCTGGGAGGACACCCAGGCAAAGAGATGAAATTCTGCTGTTTCTCCTCTTGCTTTTGCTGTGCAGTTATAGATGTATAGCAGCAGGTGCGTTAGGCACTTTAATGTAAAAGATTTTCTGTGAAAATTACCTCTTAACCCCCCATTTTCTTTGTGAAATGTTGGTGCTGTGATTCTATAGTTTTCCCTATGAAACAGTAGAATGTTACTAAATGTACCATTCAGGTGATTCATTTGATTGACATTGACCATAAAATGAAAAAATGCAGATTTTTCTATAGTGCTTTTGATTGTTGTTTGAAAAGAGATGAAATAAGTAATTGTAAAACTTGCCTTTTTCAAAGTCTTGGTGTAACATTTCAGACATCACACCACACAATATCATTCCCCAGTTAGGTTCTCACGTTTTTGTCTAGTGGTGTGTGGTTTTATTAAATCCTCAGTTTTCAAATGTTTCCATGCTTTGACAACTTACAGCTGAAAAATACTTTGAGATAAACCCAGCAGAGCAATTAAGAAAGGAAGTTGGCTGCAGCTGTCTTAAGCCCACTATTAAAGCATTATGGCCTTAAAATACTGGACAGGATCACACAAGCACAACAAAGCAACGTAACAACAAAATTTGTGGGCTGTAGCCTACCATTAGCTCTTCTCCACAAAACGAAATAGAGCTTCATATTTGCTTAAAAGGATTTAGTTGACCTTCAATCTTTATGTCAGTGAAGAACAGGAAAACCTTTCCAATCCACCAGAAGGATTAGTGTACAGTGGAAGGGGAGACTTTTGGAGCCTGCTAAACTTTGGTAATGCAGTGAATGTGAGTACTGGAAGTAATGGCTACAACCCTTGGTGTATCAGGTCTAATATGAGCAGCTGGCAAAGTGGCAGGGATCAGTAGTCCCAGCAGTCACAGTCTGTCACTGTTGACAGTGTGGCTGAAGGATAGTGGGGAACATGGTGTGAGCACTTAGTGCATGCATGTATTCCTCCCAGAGTGGGTATGGGGGTGGTTTGTGCCCAGCCTTGCTCGGGGCCGTGCCCTGTGTTTATCACAAATCTTTGTTTATCGTTCCCCCCCTGCACAGTTGCCTGCTGCTGCATCTGCGCTGTGCTGCTTTTGCATGAGGAATTGCATTTGGTCTTTGGTTACAGAAGCCAACGAAAAGTGTAAATTGCTAAGGAATGAGGGTGGGGCTGAACTTCGCATGCTCCTCTTTACCTGACAGAATGTATGAACCTACTGGAAACCACAGGAGGATTTTGCTATAGTTTGGGGATTTCCCTTTGGGGAACCATGGTGACCTGTCACGTAGGAAAGACCCAGAATGTGCTAGAAAAGGAGCAAACACCTCACCTGGCAGGAGCTGGCACAGTGGGCTGTGGTTACATACTGTGCATGATGCCGCTTCTCACACACAAGTGTGAGCGTGGAGTACCAGTAACTGACAGCTGCCAGCTTGAGGTTATTGTACCATCTGGTGATACCACGTCTCCTCATAAGTGACAGTGTGTTGCTTTTGAAGGTTAGACTGATTTATGTCAAAATATAGATGTAACTGGCTTGCCTAATATAAAAGCGTGAGACCAAGACCCCTGTGTAGCTAGGGGTCTCTTTTGATTGTCTCCTGTGCCATGGGCATTGAAAGAATATGAAACCTTTAAAACTTGCAAGAAAACTGTTCTTTCCTTTCATTGGTAGGCATGCCAGTGGACACACAGTCTTTTTTTTTCATCAAATGACTGTGCTTAAAAACTGGTAAAGACTTTGGAGTTCGAAGTTACTGAGCTACTGATATACTCAAATATCTATTAATTAATCTATCTATTCATTATCTGTCTAATTATCTGTGGGCTTTTGTTTTTCTCACTACAAAAATATATTATGAAACAGCTGTTGTAAAAACCCTTCATGTAATTTCTTTAGTTTCCATCAATTTAAATGCAAGTTTTTAAATTCCTATCTCATTCAGTGGAGTTTTAATTCTGGATGAAAAGCTGTTGGGTAAAATATCTCTGAGTTTGAATCAAGTCCACCAGGATTAAAAAATAAGGCATGGGAAATGTTCTCATAATGTTCAAACATCTCTCTCCTAAAATATCTCTTTTCATATGTGTGATAATTTTCATTCAAAACATGTAAAAATCAAGAAAATCAAGGAAAACTTTCTATGCTTCCCACTGAAGAACTCTGCATTAAGATTTACCATAGCATGGGGATTTGCATGATCTCTAAACCAACTGAAAGCCAAGTAGATGTCAGCTATAAATATATGAAATGGCTTCCCAAAATACTCAGCTGAAGAATGAGTGAGAAGGATTTATGTATTACTTTTGGTTGTAGAGTCTTTTCTCCTCTTAACCTGTTCCATATGACCCGCTGCTGTCTGCAGTATTATATGTTTTATATAAAAGTGGCAAGAGGTCAAGGTTGTAATGGGATCAGAGAAAAGGCACTAAAATATATATTCTGCACTGGCATATGGTTGGTGTAAGATATAAAATCTGAGTTACCAGGTATAACTTGTGCTAATTCCAGAAAAAAAAAAGAAAAGAAAAGAAAGGATATTCCTTTGAAATTGGGCTTTAATCCTAACTATGCATGGAATGTAGGCAGCTTGATGAAGGCAAGTATGCATGCCCATTTATTTTATCTAATTTAATCTGCTACAATTAAGGAATTCTAGAGACGCTGCATGGTAAAAAAAAATTCCTGCTTGTACTGTAGATACATATTATCTCTTACATTATCCATGTGCTGGATATAGTGCATGGCATAGACTATGGAAGGCAACTCCTTTTTTAAAATTTATAAAACAAATCACAAAGATAAAAATCATAATTCAATGAACGCAGGACAAGTTATGATAATTGTATGTTTTATATCACACGTGCTACTTGAAAAGTAATTGAAATTATTTCTAAGCAGGCTCTTCAAATTTTTAACATTTTAATGTACATGTATGCACACAAAATTTAAGAATTATATTAAAGATGGCAGTTGCCTGCTGTGTGAAATCTAGACTATGATTTTAAACACTCTGATATATACAGAGACAAGAAAAAGGTTTTTGTTGCTGGCAATCCTAAGGGGAAAACGCCAAAATTATCAGGGAGTTTCTGTGTTATAAAAGAAATAACCAACTAAATTATTGTTGCTTCCCTTGCTAGCTTTGCATTAACATCAGAAGTTCAATATTCATCACAGCAAAACAAACGGTGACATGCAGTAAATAAGAGTTCTTCCTAAATTAGAAACAAATTATTATGTTTTAGCAAGAGGTCATTGTTGTGAATTATTTGATCAACTGCAATATCATTATTACCACTCAAAACACCTGTACATCTGACACTTTATTCTTGTCACAAAAGATAAAAAAATAATCTTCCATGGAACTCTGGCTAATTCTATTCTAACTGACATTTTCCTCCTCCACCTTTACCTCCCACTGAAATAAATCCTGTGCAAATACATAACTTAATGAACATGGAGAACCTTCTTCTCCTGCTGATATTAGGGGGAGATGATCTAGACTTGAGAATCTCCTTATTTTGTGCTAGGCATTTTATAAAATCAGAGCAAAGTTAAACCTGAAGAGAATTCTGAAAGTAACGTTGGAGATCTTGCAAGGGATCCATTAAGGAAACTGGAGAAATGGTAGGGCAATTTTTTAAAGACCTTTTAACATTGAGGAGGATGTTATATGACCTGTGTTATTCATACTGTTACTGTTGATTACTTCGTAGTGTTTAAGGGAGCCAGTCAAGAAGATCAGGTAGTGTGCAAACAAGGGAGAGGAGTGCAGTCCTACCCCAGGTTAGAGCCAAAACATACAGAAGTCAGCCTTCTCCACTGCAGTGGGCTTGGCAGGGGCTCTGAAAGAGGGGAAGCCGTGTTGCTTGCAAATGCAAATGTGTTTATGGCATTGCCAGTTTGTTTTAACAATTTATCATCTGCGGGATTTAATATAGATCCACGCATCTCCTTAACAAGAAGTCATTGTAACATATTGTAAAGCTGTGTCTAATAAATGTAATGGCTGCGTACACAGCAGAAATGTGATAGTTTACAATGGGTGACTATGTAATTTTATATGTAAAACTCTTTTAATTAGATATCTAGGTTATTGCAGATCCCCACTTAGCACAGCAGTAATCTCTGCTCATGTGCGTACAAATACTCATGTACCGGTATATAGATCATGGTCATTTCAGTAACGCATCCATTTGATGCAAAATATGTATGTAGGTTTTCAAATGATGGTAAGAGATTTTGCCCACAATATGTTGTTTCCTACAGCAATCTGTAGCAATGTCTTTTGCAATGAATTAATATCGATGTGTCCATATATAGATGTATATGGACATACACATATGCATGTACATATGGATGTAATTTTTTTGTACATGGATGTATTGATTCATTACTGAAATAGTTGGATTTTAAATATACATTGATTTATTTTCAGTATTTTTGTGTATCTATGTATGTGCATATACACTTCTATGTATCCAGTCTAGCAAATAATGCATCATTCTCTGAGAAATTACAAATTATTATTTAAAACTAAGAAATGTTAGTTGTGTATGAAAGAGAAATGCGTATTTCGTGATATTATGCCCCTATCTGCAGATGGTAAAAAAAAGAGCAAGCAGAAATAGGGGTAGGGTTAGGCTCACTGGAAAGAAAATACAATTATTGTTGAAAGTTGTAAATAAAAGAGTACTTCAATAGCCAGAGACTGTTTCAATGGCCAAAAAAACTTGGTGAGATTTTGAAGAGTTAAATCTGTAAAAAAAATCCTACAAAAATATGTTGTAAATAAAATAGTACTTCAACAGCCAAAGAATGTTTCAACGGCCAAAAAAACTTGGTGAGATTTTGAAGAGTTAAATCTGTAAAAAAATTCCTACAAAAATATGTTGTAAATGCCTTTTTGATTTGTCTCAACATTCAAGAAATTGAACTGTGTTAAAAGAGGATGCGGCATGAAAAATTTGAAGTAGTTTGAGGCCCAAAGTTGCAAACATTTTCACATGTTAATAATTCTACACACACAGTAGTCTATTACTTAAATACAATGTATTTTACATTATCAAGGCTTCAGTTTGGCTACAATGCAGTTACACTTGCTGAAGACTTGCTTTTGACCTGTAAGTCATTCTGGTAGAAAAACTATTCAGAGGTACGTGTGATAGCACTGCAGTCAGCACACAGCACTTTATCCATGTTCATCTGCAAGTGTATCTGTATCCCCATCTGGACCCAGAAGCAGTTCTGTGTCGGTGGTGAATATATATGTACATATATATGTGTGTGTGTATGTGTGTATGCAGAAACAGCGACTATGAGGGAAGGCAGACGGACAGATGGCTGATGAACTGTGCTCGAACATACACACGTGTGACATTTGCGCACCAGCTGCTCCATGTATGGCTGTTTCTGTAGTGAAACTCAAAAATTTCTTCTCTTTTTAAGCATAAAGGAGAAAAATTAGCACAGAGAAGGGTGGGAAAGAGAGGTGACATATCCAGTGTCTTGCAGAAGGAAAACGCTGGGCTTACCTAACTTCAGGCATAATGTGCTGCTCCATTTCTGATGAATTTGAGGATATTGGATCAGACTAAGAATGGTTTATGAGCTAGTCCTCTGTGAAGGGATTACTTTCCTACACTTGATTTATCCCAAATTTTAATTTGGAGAGAACTTTTACACTGAAAATTGATCCCTTTTGAAAATGACCCATAATACCATGAATGCCATTTAGTCTGTAATTTACTATGTCACGCCATAAATGTGGAGACTAATGGCTTGAATCTTTAAGTGGGTACTTAGCATTGCCAGATCTCACTGAGTTCTATTTAGAAATTTAGGATCTCAGATCAGTACATGAGAGTCTTACAGGCTTTTTGTTAATTTTTGGGTGCTTCTAATAATCTGTGCTCATATGTAATCTGTAAATTGCTGAATCAACATGTGATTAGCCACAGAAAGAGGGTTCTTGAAGATAAAATAAATATTTATTTTGTCCTATTCTATAATTAGAATGAGAGTTAAATAGTTTTTTCTCAGCAACTATAGTAAATTGAATAGATCTTAAGAAGTGTCATTTTCCATTGCTTATATATATATTATTATAGGTACTATTACTAAAGAAATTAGATAGATTTTTAAAAATTTAAGATAGCTCATTAAGCAGTTTTATATGTATGTGCAGTGTGTGAGTATATGTGCAAATATGTACATTTTGTCACACGAAAAGCTTTCATCCCTTTACTAGGACTTCACATCTCATTTAGTCTTGTAAATAATATTGATCTCTGTTTGTTGTATTTTTATATCAAGATTTCACATTCTTAATATGAGGGAATTTCCTTTAAATCTGATACCTTGAGTTCCCCTGTTAATAATAAAGTTGACAAGATTACTGAATATTTGATCGTAAATCATTCTCTTAAGTTGTAGTAGTTAAAACTGCCAGAGAAAGAAACTGAGTTATTTTCAGCTGTTGTCTTGATCCAGAAGTGATTTTTTGCGAAGGCTTCTAAGAAAGTGGTTCTCTATTTTCTTGAAATTCCATAAATAAGAAATTAACCCCAAAATTTAGTTTTGCTTTTTTTTTTCAAAACAAAACACTGAAATTTGAAAAGAGAATTTCAGTTTTGTTAATAACGGAGTGAAAGAAAAATTTACAAGTTTTTATGTCTGCAATTTTTTTTTTAATTCTGGAAGGAGATTGTTTTTGAGATGACAAGACATCCTGGCTTTGAAAATAGGGGTTCATTGCATGTTGCTTTCTTTTCTAACTTTAGAAAGGCATTGAAGAAAAGATTTTACTTAAGGATAAAATATCTGTATAAGAGCTCTCATCCAAGCTTCTAAACATCCTTTTAATTCTTTTAAATATAAAAAGACAATGAAAGATAATCTGACAATTAATCTATCAGTATTATAAATATATTAGACAGCTGAAGTATTCTGCCAATGAGTAACCTGCCATCTTGCTCTTGGGCCAAAGAATAGAGATGGCCTCTGTGGTAGCCACCTTGGAAAGTGAATGAGATTTTTTGGTGGAGTAGTTTGGGGAAAAGATGCAAAGGTACAGGCTGTGAGCCAGTTCTCCTTCATGGCAGTGGTACTACCACTGAATGCCACTATGGACTGAAACTCTGACACTCTCTGAGGTGGTGGGAGGCTGATGGCAAGACAGGGCTATGGATCAAAATTGTCTTTAAAAGAGTTAAAAAACCAGGAGGCAGCTGATGCAAATGTCAGAGAATCAGCTTTAATGAATGCATGGCAGGAGCAGCAAGGGGCCATTTGCTTGCAGACCAGCTCAGTCTCCAGACGGACTGCAGCTGATGGATTAGTTTTCAGGAGACCCGTGCTGTGGAAGCAGTCTGGAGGTTTGTATCTGAATGGAGCAAGTACACCTCATCCACAGAGCTGAAAACAAGGTAGTGTGACCTTGACAACCTGGTGATCTAGCAGAATGTCCAGACTGGAGTCACAACAGCCGCAGTTTCTGTGTCATGGAGGCTGCATCTTCTGGGTCACTAACCAGGCAACAGCATCTCTGCCCTGTCTTGATTCCTGCCAGCCTTCCTCCTCCTCCTTCTCCTTCTGCTTGTAGGAGTTGTTCTCAGGCCCTGTCCATGCCCTGCAGTGCCCACTGTGCCCATGGAGGTTAAGGTGCAAAGCTGCACACTGTTCTGTTCATTGAGAGTAGTCTTTGTGCCTTCTTCTTCTCCTTGTGGGCCTCTAACTAAGGGAAGAAAAGGAGAGTTCTTACATATCTGTGGTGCAATTGGAAGGAGCAGTGGTTACAATCAGCACACTGGAGAAGAAATGCAGACACTGTTTTGCAGACCCCACCTCTGTGTGAGGTGGGACTTAAAAGAGTAGAGTAGGTATTCAAAGGCAGTATGTACATTCAAGCATTGTACAGCAAGTGGAAGTCTCTCCAGTGGGACCTTTTCTATTAGTATAAATATTTTAATTTCCTCACCATGTCAAGTCTCTTCAAGAACTAGTATACACATTGCTCAAACTGAAAAATTAGCCTGCTGTTATGCTGACATAAACAGGAACTCTGCTGAGATGTAATTGAGGTAGGGAGTGGATAATGGCAATAATAGTTAGCATGTTAACGGCTTTAACTCTCTGAAGCATTTTGTGACTGTCTGATCTAAAAAGCTGGTTGGTTGCCTGCATATGTTTACATATGAGCTAATTCCACTGAAATTCCAGCCTACCTGAGTGTGCACTATCACTATCTAAGACAGGTTTTGAAATTAGAAGTTCCTGACTGTTTTTATTTTCTCCTATCATAAGACACTGTCCATCTCCTGGAGATGTTTAGCCATAGTAAGTCATGTTCACAATGATCTTATAGTAGATGCCAGAGATATTCTGGGCATAAATGAAAATCCCATTTGGTTCAGTTGGTAAACTTAGCCCTTTTGATACAGTAATCCTGCTTTCCTTTGTTGGTAGAGCTCTTTCAACAAATACCAGATTAGTTTTTCATGGAATGTATATTCACATGAATCCTCTACCTGCAAAGAGCTCGGTGCTGCTGTGCTCTACTTCTCATCCCGGCACATTGCAGGTTGGCAGCCCCACTCACCTTCTCTGTATTGTATTCAGCCATGATCAAGTGTGAGGCATTTTACCTGCATGAGATTGCTGATGCGCAGGTCAGACACTGCCAGAGAGAGACTGTTGTAGGGCTTCTTGTGCTCACATCGACAGTGAAGTCCCAGGTCTCTGTAACCACACACGAGTGCCTGTATTCCCAAGACAGAGGGAACAAAACATGAAGTTTACTGAAGATCACTACTCAGCATGACCACACAAGAATAAGACAGGCATTCTTATACCTAATGATCTTATAAAAGGTCTTACCTTATTATCCAAATAATATCGTCTGTTGTTATGAGTGATGAAAGCATGACCCAAAAAAAGCAAAAAAGAAGATACAGATTTATATCTTGAATTCCAGACGCAAAATGAACTTAATAAAGTCAGTAAATTTTTGAAAATCAAATTAGTGGAGGAAAAAAAAAAAATCCCTCAGCAACTTAGACACCATCTCTAATCTGTGATCAGATTTTTGCAGCTTTGTAAAGGGTGTAGCACACTATACTTTTGGACCAAGGCAGAACATGAGAGAAAGGGACCAAAACTTTTGCAAATATTTCTAAAACTGGTTGTATACTGAGGCACAGAAGCGCCCCGTACTGTCTTTAAAGGACACTTAAAAGTACTCTTCTTTAAAGAACACTGCTTTTTGTTGATGTTTAATCAAGTGTTTTCCATCCATTGAGGTGAACTTCCATAATTATTTTGATACACTAATGCTGTTCTTACCCTGAGGCTGCAACAAGGACCAGCTATGTTCCTAATTAAAGATAATACTTCAATATGCACATATGTAGTCCCAGTTATATATGGAGGCACATGAATGGTTGTGAACAAATGCAAGATCAGGGCCACTGAGGGCAGTTTGTCCACAGGGTCACAATATGGACCTTGTTATACACCAGGGGTTTTTTATTATTCATTGGTAGAATGTAGAACGATATAATTTGCTTTGAAAACAATTCTGCACTGTCACAATGGAATATTTCAGCTTTTGTTATTGTCTGTCAACTAGCCATATTCACTAGTCCTTAATATCTCTTTCAGTCTTTAATAATTTTTATACTTTCTTCCAAAATAGCCAGTATAATTTGACCTGGTAATCAACAAGCTGAGTGCCAGAACAATCCTTGTATCTGTGTTTCTTTGTTTTGGCATTTATGAAATTGCAAAAGTCACGCTGTGGACATCCTTACTTTCCCCCACATTCCAGTGTGCACAAATAATGAACCTGAAGGCGCTGAGGACTACTCACACCAAAGAAATGTTTGTTCTGAAAAGGATACTTGGTACATGGAAACTTTCTCCTGAGAATATGCAGTTTTGTCTGAATAGGACACTACTGTCTTGTGGTGAATTGAGGTGTTTTCAAGCTATATTGCTGACCCAATTTTGAAGCAGAATACTCTGAGAGATTATGATTCATATAAGTAATTTGAATGTTTATCCTATGTATGCTTTTTGAATTTTTCATGGATGTGTTTTGTAAAGGTCTTGTTGAATTCCCTTGAGACCTTGTTTGGAGAACAGAGAAGGCAAGAGAGTGGAGTCAAACCTAATGAATCTTTAAAAGCAAATTTTCAACTGCTGCCACTAAAACTTAAATTCACAGAGCAGCCTGTTTCCCGGCAGCCAGGAATGTCGTGAAGCAGCCTCAGCCTCCATCCCACTTCCTAGAAGCGAGCAGCGATGGTGAGAGCACGGTCTGGCTGGCAGGCCAGGAAGCACCGTCTGTTGCAATGACTCCCGTAGATACCGTAACTCAAGCACGCACAGGGACAGCCCCCTGACTTGGTGCCTCCTCTATAAAGCAGCGTGCTGTGGCCACACATCTTCCTTCAGCGGGGGCATCTGCTGGGAGAGATGCAGGTGTGCCAGCAGCACAAGAGGAGGTAGGGCATGGCCTCACTACAAAATAAAAGTAGGGCCAATAGCAGTTGTCAGTGCCTGTAAGATGTTCTCTCTAAGCTCATCTAGCACTTTTCCTTTGTTTTTTCCCCTTTTGTGGGGTAAGCCAAAGCTTGGAGTGTACTAGAAATAAAGTGTTGGGGGGTAGGGGGGGTGGTGTGGTATGTTAGCGTACTGAAAGTGGAGAGCGTTACAGTAAAATACAGGTGGCCTTTGTGGCCATCATTCATTTCTGTGCAAATAGCCTTCAACTGTGATGTCTCTATATCTATGAAGGAAACAGAAATATATTATTTATGTAACAAACACATGACATTTTGAAATTATGCAGTGATACTTTCTTTTTAATTACTCTTGTTCATCAGAACTAATTTGTCTTCAGTTTTGCCGTTAGTGATTTTCGGAGCATCTTGTGTGTCACCCTGTGTGAGCAGTGAATCTTGCACACAGCTAGTGGGGAACAAACAAATGCTTTCAAAATAGGAAAATTTGACTGAATGCTGGCAGGAGCTCCAAAACAATTACATACTCTGAAGAGTACCCTTAGTTCAGTTTTACAAGAGAGTAAATGCCAGGACAGTAGTATCCCCTTCAAATGAAATTTTGACTGGGGCAAGCATCAATAGTGGGACTTTCTTTGGCTTCTTGATTGTTGAAAGCAATTTGTAAGAAAAAAATGAAACTCTTTTTGGGTATTTTGGCTGTGAATCCTTCATTGCTTTTGAAAATTATTCCGGTTCACGTGACTCGAGATTCACATCTGAAGTCTTTGCTTCTTCATTGTCACAAGTGGTACTGTTACCGTTCCATATAGGATTGTTTAAACAGTCAAATTGGTAAGCAAAGCTTTTTTACTTCTGACTACCTCTAGAGAGCGTGGGTACATTTTTCAAGGGAATCTGAACTGATCTTTTAAGGATTCAGGATTCTGTCAGTCTTGGTGAAAGTCAGAGGCAGGGAATGTCTCACAGCATATTAGTAGCATTTATACTGAAGTTAAATTAATTTTATTAGTCTTTAGACAATTGGAGGGGAAAAATAGCTTGTGTTAGTGGAAAATGGCAATTGTGATAAGACTGTTAGCCCCTGTGGAGCAGCAGGAAGGTTATTTACGTGAATGGCTGTTGCACACACAGCTGGCTGGGAGGAAGTGGAAAAGTTCATCATCCTCAGTAAGGGATACTTGCCATGCCTGTCCAAAGACGTGTCCAGGCATCTTTATCTTGATGAGAAATGGTTTGTTCTCTGTGGGTTATAAATATTACATTTTATTTTTACTCTTCCAGAAACGTCATTTGACTCACTGAAGATTTAAAACAGACGGAGTCATGTGGGAGAAAACGGAATTTTAGTCTCAAGGGATGGAATCAAGTCATAAGAAGTAAAGTGGTTTGCATGGTTTCTCACTAAATGGAAGTTATATAGAAGGCCTCTGAGACCACTGCATCTCTCCATCCCACTCCTGCTGCACAGAGACCGCACTCCTGGCCTTGGACATTAATAAAATGCTGGATTCAATCAAGTGTGTTCTGGTGGGCGACTCTGCAGTTGGGAAGACATCTCTCTTGGTACGTTTCACCTCTGAGACTTTCCCAGATGACTACAGACCCACCGTATATGAGAATACCGGAGTGGATGTCTTCATGGATGGTGTACAGATTAGTTTAGGTCTTTGGGACACGTCTGGCAGTGATGCCTTTAAAGGCATTCGCCCCCTCTCCTACCAACAGGCAGATGTGGTATTAATGTGCTACTCGGTAGCAAACCACAATTCCTTTCTGAACCTGAGGAACAAATGGATCAGCGAGATCCGCAGCCATTTGCCCCGCATCCCCGTTTTGGTGGTGGCCACTCAGACTGACCAGCGTGACACAGGTCCCTACCGCTCCTCCTGCATCAGCCCAATAGATGGAAAGCGGCTCGCCCAGGATGTGCGAGCCAAAGGCTATTTGGAGTGCTCGGCCCTCAGCAACAGGGGGGTGCAGCAAGTGTTTGAGTATGCCGTGCGGACAGCAGTCAATCAAGCCAAAAGGCAGAACAGGCGGAAGCTCTTCTCCATTAACGAGTGCAAGATCTTTTGAGGACCGTCAGCAGTGGTTTTGCTCATGATTGTTCTTTCTGTTTTCTCACAAAGATACTGCAGCAGAGGGAATGGGAGGTGACTCAAAGGAGGGCTTCTGGCAGGACCACAGTGCAGGTGCCTCTTGTGAGACAGATGTACTCTTTATCTGATCCTCTCCCACTCAAAACACATGGGCACCATCTTGAAGAACGGAAGGTGCATACCCTTATTCACAAGCTTGTGTTTAGACTTTGCTAGCCTGGACTGGAGCAGGCCTAGCCTGCAGATCTGCAGATAACAGCAGTACTGATTTTGGTTTTGTTTCTGTTAGTGTTCCTCAGTTGTTGGTTTGTCTGCATCTGCATTTATTTAATGACAACCTTCTGCCTGGATCAGCCCCCACCTCTGTCCTTGTGGATATCTTTTTTACTTAAGAACGTAGTCTATAAAACCTGACCAATGTGTATTTTATTTAGAGGACTCTTGCATATATTGTTGA